>SZYD01000229.1:0-36849 GCA_009363875.1 Mikania micrantha
CAACCAGTTTTTATTTGCAGACAACTAACGTTTAAAAAGATCGGATTCAATCAAATCAATAATAAAGACTGATACGAATAAAGTTGCAGGGTGCTTTTTGACAAAGCAAATAACATTGTTTTTATGATTTGTAAGCTCACTATTTAATGCATATATTACCCTCAAAACTCATAAATTAAATTGAAGCTAGCCCTGGCAGCACAAGACCTGAAAATGGCCGCCGGTAACTCCACCACGATCGGAAATCTTGGTCAGTTTAACACTAAATTCACTTGTTAATTAATTTTAGTCAGATTAGATGTTGATCATATATATGAACTAATTTTATTTCAAGAATTGATTTTTTTTTTCATTATAACTTATAAGAAAATAATGTGTATTACATGAATTTGAAAAAGAATTTAAAAAAGTATTTAGAAATTAATCTATAGTTGTTTTATGAATCTCAGATGTCAACAAATGTAATACAGATTATATGTATGTCAAAAAAGTTAACACCATAAATTTTTTATAACTTTATAATATTACTGTGATAGATCTATATTCTTCATAAAGTTTTGCTGTGATGTGATGCTCTATATATTCTGTCATAAATTTTTGGAATCTGTATCAATCTTTAAGGATTAGCCCCGGCTATGACCAACGTAAACCATTGAATGATAAAAGAAACATCAAGATTCTTCTTAAAGTTACTGATGTCCTAAATAAGCTATAATTGTGTGGTTTTGCAAAAGAATAACCACATGTTGCAAGAATGAAAATTGCCATAATGATCATTGTTGACCACATGTTTACCAAATGATCACATTGATTCCGGCGTCTAAGACGCCCATTTAGACGCCCTTTAGACGCCCATTTTGTGTACTTTTTTACAACATAAACGGGCCCACATGTCGGCGGCTTTGTCGGGGTGTCTAAGACTTCTTCTTCTGCCGTCTACGGCGTCTTAGACGCCTTTAGACGCCCTTTTTTTGTAATAATTACAGAAAAAGGGCGTCTAAAGGCGTCTAAGTCGGCGTTTAAGTTGGCGTCTAAGACGCCGGTAGAAAAGGAGTCTTAGACACCCCACAAAGCCGCCGACATGTGGGCCCGTATGTTGTAAAAAAATACACAAAATGGGCGTCTAAAGGGGCGTCTAAATGGGAGTCTTAGACGCCGGAATCTGTGTGATCATTTTGGTAATTTTTTGGTCAACATTGATCAAATTGGTAAATACTTCAAGTGTTCATTCGGTCAGATTACGAGTTATTCTGTTTATTCGAATAGGGTTGTTTGGATTTGCCTTTTTTGTCTCGACCTGACTCGAATTGATTTTAATCTCATCCGACCCAAAGAACCCGAACAGATATGCGTATCGATTTTTTTGGCTTTCGAATATGATTTTGGTTTCATCATTTTTTTCGGATTTTGGATTTTCTGAACACCCTTGACAATACATACATATAACATATATAGAATTCGTATCCTTTACTAACCTAATCTTAGATAATTAACCCGATCTTAGAGTGTTAATTATTAAACCAATATGGGACCTTTATTTTCTTATTGTTTTTCTTCTTGGTTAAAATTTGCAAGGATATATACTATAGTTATTTCATTTCCTTTTTTTATTCATATACTTCTTTCTTATCCCTTAAAATTCAAATAACTTTTACATAATTTATCATTAAAAACAAACTACATCATAAATAGAAATTTTAATATTTTTAATTTAAGTATAGTATTTTTGTAGTTTTTCTTTCATGTTACGTGATTAGTACACGTTTGTAGCATTTGATTTTCATTATATGATTTGTACGACATATGTGTAGAATTATGCATAATGTACACATATGTGAAATTATTGATTATTTGTTTAAGTTTTTTTGGGTTTAAAAGCTAGTTTAAAGTACATATGTATAAGATTATGTTAACATGTGTAAGATTATGCTCATGCGTAACATTATGTTAATGTGTAAATTTGTATAGTCCTACACATGTGTAAATAGCTTCATATTATTCATTTAATATTTTAAAAATTCATTAAATAAAAATTTTTGATTTATTCGATTGGATTTGATAAAAAAAAATAGAACAACATTTAATTAAAATAAATAAAAAAGTCAATTACTCTTCTATTCTTTTGCTTAATATAGGTCACATGTTTTTAAAAAAAAAATCATGATTTTTTATTATTAGCTTACAAATGTTATTAAAAAAATTAATAAAAATATGTGGATCGCGAAATTACGTATATGCAACATATAAAGTTACATATATCTAACTCATGTATGTAATGTACAAGTTACATATATGTAATCAATGAGTTACATATATCTTTTTTTTTTGTTAACAAATATAACCTTATAATAAAACAAAACGAAAAACAAAATTGATTAATAACAATTGTGATTACTTTCTAAATTTTCTCGAAAATGAAGATTTTCATTGGAACCCTCCCTTATAATGTGATTCTGTAATTTTTTTACAAACATGATAGTTACTTTGCTTTTTGATTATATAGCCCTTTGTAGTGTAAAACAATATATATAAATTATATAAAAAATCTTAATAAATCGAGATTTGTTCACAAACTAATCGACTATTTTGTTATTAATCTATTGATACTAATAACTAAAAATAATTTTGGACACTAGTCATTATTATAGACCATCTAAAGTTTGGTTTTTCCGCTTCTCTATCATTTTTAATTATTTATATTTATTATTTAGTGAGAAAATACAAAATAATAATTAATATATTATTAGTTATATGCATTTAAAATGAAATTAATTATGAAGCTTTTAAATAAACCTATATATTTATTTAATAGTTTCTATTTAATTTTTTAAATAAACTCAAGTTATATTATTTATATTTAAAAAAAAAACATTAACGATACTATTTGTTTTTTATGAATGATTTTAAAATATTTTAAACATTTAATATGATTGGATGATTTAAATGAAAAAAATACACTATATTGAAATAATAAAAGTAAATAATTTAAAAAAAAACAAGTCATATCTTACTATAATAATAAAGAAAAATAAATTTAGCTACTTGTCATAATATTAGAGCTCTATTGACATATGTCACTTTTCTATCAAACCCATTTAATTTTCTCATATTAAATAATAATATTCTCTTTCTAATTAAATAACTATAAGACTAATAACTAATAATATTATTTATCATTTTATTAAAAAAACATTTAAAAACGTTTATAAGATATGAAATTTTTATAATTAATTTTTTTTGAAATAAGAAACATTTTATTTTCAGAAAATCAAAGTTATATAAGAAAAAAGTTTTCTATAAAAATATTTTTTTATAAAAAATAAAAAAACTATAAACCAGAGTATTAAACAAAAAGATTAAAAACCAATGTCGTTTTCTTAATTTATTTGAAAAGCAAAGTAAAAAATGACAGAAAAGTTATACTTTTTGTCCTTATGTTTAACGCTATTTTTTAATTGAGTCGTTTAAATTTAATAATTACATAAATTATATTTTATATATCTTATTGATTTTTAAAAGTTGGTCTATGATAGAACACTGATTGAAGTTTTATTATCAGTTAGTTTAAAAATATCAATTTTAATTATTTTTTTTATTATTTAAGTGTTCATTAATATGTAAATTAATCATTTTATCTTATAAAATCCTTTTACAATTTTTAATTTTTTATTACTAACCATTTAATATTTTATATTAAATCCGTGTAATACACGGGTAATAGTCTAGTGTATTAATATAAATTTAAAGTCAACTTGTGTAATACACGAGATTTTAACATAGTTGATAATAAACATCAATTACAATAATCCTAAAACTTATATTTATATTAAACTAATGCCTTAATGACCAAGTTTGCCTAATCCTATTTATAGAAGTTATTCCTTAACATCATGCCTTCATATAAACCAAATACTAAACAATATCATTTTAAATACCATACCAAAAACAATAATAACAAACCTAAACAATTAAACTAAACCAACTCCAAAGCTTTGACATGTTATTCATTCGGTTTTATATGAACAAACATACCTAAAGTGTCATATATCCTAAAGAGGTGTCATATATAAGATAGGAGTGATAACAACTTGGAACTAAAATCATTTTAGCGTTCTAAGCATTACTCTTTTTGCAACTTTCAACTCATTCTAACATTTGATTTCTTTTTAATTATGTTTTTTTCAGGGATCAAACAACAGAAAATAATAATACACAATAATCATGGTGAGAAACTTGTGGGATTGATACATGAAACAAGGTCCAAAGAAATTGTAATTGTGTGTCACGGCTTTCAATGCACAAAGGTACTTAATTCTTTTCTGATTACTTTTAATGTTTAAAATTTTTTAATTTAAGGTAAATAAGATGAGTGACAGACGCGAATTGATTTCAATGGGATGGAAATTTTGTATGTTCGTTTGTGTTCAAGTCAGGTTGGATCGGATCGATTCGTTGTCATGCTAAAAAAAGACACCTAACTAAATTTCTTATACAATGATATTTAAAATACAATACATCTAAAGTTGTTCGATACAAAATACGGGATTTCATGTTTTTATATCTATCCAAAACAACATATATGTATGCTTTCTTAAGTAATGTTTTCTATACAAAACAAATACAGTTATCGCTTAAATTCTCATCATCAATTCTTCATCAGTATGATGCTTTTTATACATTTATCAATTTTAAATTATTGTGAAAATTATGTTGCCTCCAGGAATATAATATGATGGTGGAACTTTGTTTTGCATTGGAAAAACAGGGGATCAGTGCATTTCGTTTTGATTTTTCAGGAAATGGGTAAGTCAAAATGTTAAGTTACACACTTTGACTTTGACTTTTGAAGTCAAACATACTAATTGCAAACTTCACAATTCACAGCTGGTATATTTTCTTAGTTTCAAGATATAATTTTCAAATTAGTCAAAACTCATTGCACAGCTATTAGACTTGACGCAGTGGTCGCCCCACCCGCCCAGCGGGGCTTCTACTTTCGGCGGCTTCCGGTGGGAACACCGCCCCCCTCATCAGCGGCTCCCGCCCAACCCCCTCCCACGGCCCCCGCTCCCCGCTACTTTTCTCGTTTTGTGATTGGTGCCAACCCCCTTTCTAGCTTTCTGATTGGTACCAAGATAATAGTGAGGAAGGGTTTTTAGTGGGGTGACCACTGTAGAGGTTTAAGGTTTTCAGTGGGGTGATGACGTGGCATGAAATTTCGGTGGGGAAGGATTTTCAGTGGGGTGACCGCTGTGGATAGTCTTAGCAGAAACATTTTATTATGAAATCAATATCAGAATCACATTCATCTTTCTAGTTGACCAATAACATATTCAAAATCACAAGTCAAATGCATATTTCTTCTGATCATTCAGGGAAAGTGAAGGCATATTCCAGTTTGGTAACTACCTTAAAGAGGTCGATGATTTACACGCAGTAATCCGCCATTTCACTGCAGCGAATCGTGTCGTAAGCACGATCATTGGACACAGTAAAGGCATGTCTTTTTGGCTTATTTGACTTCTTGAGGTCAAACAAGTTTCAAGTTCAGTTTTGACTTTAACATTGATATAAAATTAATAACCTTTTTGAATATTTTTGCATCCTCTCATAGTTTTGAGTTTTAGAGCTGACTAGCCGGTTACAACTGTGTTCCGTGCTGATTTTTAATAAAGTTTAAATTTACAATAAAACACAAATACAACGACAATTCAAGATAATATAATGTTAATAAAACAAACAAACCATTAATAAAAATTTAACCTAAAGAAACACAATGTAGATAATAACAGTTTATTTGGAAAATCTTTTCGCAGGTGGGAATGTTGTGGTCTTATATGCATCTTTACATCATGATATCAAGAAAGTTATCAATGTGTCTGGTCGTTATAAGATGGATCGTGGCGTTGAGGAGATATTGGGAAAAAATTATCTGGAAAGAGCTAAAAAAGATGGCGTTATCGAATTCAAATCCATAACAGGTTAACCATTTTATTAAATAAACTACATCAAAAGTGACCCGTATGGCCGTATGTACAAAACAATTATCTGTTTTTTCCTAAATCTGTTATAACCCGTTACCCAACCTACTCGCATGTAGGATTAAAGCTATTTTCTGCTTGTTTCGCAGGACTGTTGCTTCGTGCGACATATGAAAGCATAATGGAACGTTTGAATACAAACATGCATAAAGCTGGACTTAAGATTGACCCAGCTTGCAGTGTGTTGACGGTTCATGGGTCAGTTGATGAAATTATTCCGGTTGAAGATGCTTTGGAGTTTGCCAAGATTATACCTAACCATGAGTTAAAAATCATTGAAGGGGCTGACCATCGCTATGATAAACATCGAGGTGAATTAGCTTCGGTTGTTTTGGGTTTCATAAGGGACGATAAATATGCATAGGGTATTCATGCTTTTATTTATTGACCATGGTGTCTTCTAGCAACAATAAATTTGAAGCAAAACATTTCTATTTAATGTAATATTATCATAATAATGACACTATGAGAGCCCAAAAACATTTCTATTTATGTTGATTTAAAAGAAAAATGAAAAAAATAAAATGCTTAACTTTAAATTTTAATATTTTTGTCTATAAACTCAAAATGCAGTTTCTTAAGAGTCCTTTAATACGTTAACTCCCTCATTTTAATTGTTGGCCGTAGGACCGGTCGGTGAGTGACGCCTAATGGTGACGTTCACCATTTTTTTTAACAAGCTAACATGTTAACCTGCTAATAATATAGGTTGTGTTATTAATTAAATGGGTAGTGTTTAGGTTGGCATGTTTGATAAACATGTTGTGCCAGCCGACCCAAAATTTGTTCGTGCCATGTCGAGAATTACATCCCTTAAAATACGATGTTAAACATAGGGTTTTTTAATTGTTAACCATAAATCTTTTACATAAGAATGACTTTTATAATTGCATATATTTTTTTATATATGTTTTAATCTTCATATGTTTTTTCACCACTTTTAAAAATTGTTTTTATGTATGTTTCAATCTTCATAATCAAGTTGTGGTAACTACATACGTTTTTTTATGCGTTGAATTACATTAATGTCACTGAAGCAATACACGTGATAAAGTTTGTAAACATGACGCATACCCTAATGTCGGTTTTCACTTTTCTTCAATTTTCTTTATTAAACTATTATTTTAAAATTTTTATGCTACAATATAGGGGCATAAAAAGTCTTTTCTATCTACATTTCAATCACTACGTCACAGCACACATTTTAATCGCACTGTCTCGTTACAACGCGTAGGTAGCTTTGCTCGTGCTAGTTAGAAAGGAAAATCACATTTGTTGTATCATCTTAAATTGTTATTTTTATTAAAGAAAGACCACCAACATTATGTCTTCGTTTAATTTAGAGTGGTAAATGAATCAAACTTTTTTTTTTTTAATAAATATCGGTTTGTTAAAAGCTTGAATTGAATGAGCTTAAATGAGCAAACCTAATTTCAAAAAAGTTTGGAACCGAAAACCGAAATTCAAAATTCGATACGATTAGGAACCTAATTGGATATTGTAAGGAACCGAACTTAAAACCGAATTCAAAGTTCGGTTTTTTCAGTTCTGAACATGGTTCGGTTTAAAATTCTTTTGAACACTATTGCTATAATATTTGTATTTGCTACGGATTTTTTTTCTTTGGCACGTCCCGGACAATTCAATTCTTAGAGCCGCCCCGCAGTAGAGTATTACATTGACTGTTTATATATCAGCTGATGAAGTAATTTTGGTAAAAGATGGTTTGAAGTTTGTCAGGATTATACCCAACCATGAGGTGAGTATTATTGAAGGTGCTTTATATGGTTACAACAACTACCGATCGAGGCCAATTGGCTTTGGTTGTTTCCTCCTTCAAAAACGTTACTACGTTAGTATGTACAGGGGTTGAAAATTTAAAAAACCAGTTTATTTTCTTTGAATCAAATAATTATCTAAAACTTTAATTCAAGGATTATTTGTTAACAAATGTGATATGTTAACATATAGAGATAGCCAAGTGATAAGGGTGCAAGACCCTCATTCCAGAGGTCATGGGCTCAATTCCCATTAGTGACATTTCTCTGCAAGCCACAGACCGGATGTTTGCGCTCGCGGTTTACCTGTTTCCCTCGGTTAGTCGGGTATTGGGATGGCTCGGGAGTTTACCACGCAAGTGGGTTCCTACGGTTATAAAAAATGTGATAAGTTGGCGATGTATTTTAAGCAGCCACGGTAATTACTAATTACTCGTGTCATGAAGGTTTGTCAGTTAATAATTGGCAAATGCATGATTAAATTATATTTAGAAGCATAAAATTGTTGTTCAACTAAAAAGTTTCTTTTTTATTCTACTAATAATAGTTTTGTCCTTACAAAAATAATATGGGTTTAAATTCTTAGAAATGTATATTGTTGAATCTATCTATCTATTCTAATAAATCAAGCTTTTAGGTGCCACATGTCATATTTGTAGAGCATCTCAACCATGATTTCCCACCTCTTTCTCCTATTAAATACGTCTAATATTAAATATACTTTTTATACATTATTAAAATAAATTTTCAAAAACAATTATTAATAACACAATGATGTCTTGTCCTAGTGGTAAGATGGAGGTATATGGGGGAAGTGATAGAAGACACAGGTCGTGGGTTCGATTCTTGATTCCACCCGGTTTTACCGGCCTTTCACCGTCGTGCCTTTGGGCGGGTGCTTGGGTCGGGTTTTCCCTGGAATTGGTGACTGGTGGGCTAGGGGCTCCGTCCGTCTGGACTAGTGGCCAGCTTTGGCATCATTTAGCCATTGGGGGCCGTGTACGGAGTACCCGGCAGTTGATTTGTTGGCCGTTCAAAAAAAAAATAACACAATGTTTAAAGAAAAACGTGTTTAAAAAAGTAATATTATTTTCTTAATAATTAAAATATTAAATCATACGAAATTGCAATCATATTTTAGATTGAAAAATTATCTTTATTTTCTAAATTTTGATTGATGACTATTCGTTAGATTTCTTTATTTAAACCGTGTAATACACGGGGTACTAACCTAGTTGATTAATATAACCAACATTAGAGCGATCAACTCGAATGTGACTCATATAGACAAGTTTTGTTTAATCTTCAACTTTTTTTTTAATCATAAACGATCATATTAAGATTTTAAAAGTGTTACTTAAATTTTGATATTTGTTTGTTAATACAAAATCATTAAATCCAAGTTTGTAACAGAGTAGAAAATAAACAACAAATAAATTATAGTCTAATGGTACCCCTTGACTTTTCGAATAGGAGGTCTTGGTTTGAGCCTAGACTGGAGAAAAAAATGCTCTTAATTAAGTTAGGGGGTTTTCTCATTGTTAGTTTTCTCTTAGAGGTTGGTGTCAATGTACCCATTTAAACTGGTATTTGGCGTTAGGTGTTTAAAAAAATAAATTACATAAATATCGTGTAACCTCAACAAATTCAGGCATCCACGTTATGCACGATTAAATTCAGATATAAAAGTGGAAAACAATGATTCGCATGGTTTGTTTAACACCCACCAATTTGATCAACGCAACCAGAACTCATTGTTCATCAGATAATTCACTCAAACAAAGATCACTCATCATCATCAACCACTCGCACACGCTCACTCTCAACAGTAGCAGAAGACGAATCAATCTTCCGATGGCCGCCGGCGATTCCACCTCCGCTAGTTTCGATCAAAACCCAGGTTAGTTTTCAGGCGATATTGTGGTATACCCACTTCAATTTTAATCACAATTTTCACTTTCTTTTAGGGTTTATTTCTGAATTTATGATTAACCCCCAATAGTTCTGATGATTTAGGAATTTAAAGTTATTTTCTTTTCTTTTTTTTTTCTTATTGGCTTTTAATAAAGAAATTAAATCTCTGTTTCATTCATGTTTTACATCTAATTCTTATGACAATGTTCACTGTGGTGATGAATATTATGGCATAAAGTTTTAGGGTTATGAGCTTACTCCCTTTGACATTAGAACTTATAATTTATTAGCCAATGTGATGGACCAGAAATGAAGTTTGGAGGATGAAAATATAGCTCTTTTGGGGAGGATTTATAAATTCTTTTTATTTTTTTAATTTTTGGAAGCTAAAGTTATTTAATTTTCATCTCTATACTTCAAGATTTGAGAATTTGAATGGAATATAATTGCAATTGTTTCAGGGATTGAACAGAAGAGAGTTATTATACAAAACAACTGCGGTGAAAAACTTGTGGGTTTGTTACACGAAACAGGGTCCAAAGAGATTGTTATCTTGTGCCATGGCTTTCGAGACTCAAAGGTAAAAAAAATTTACAACTACTTTTAATGTTCAAGTTTATATATTTAGGAGCAACTTTAGCTTCAAATGACATTTAACAGCAAGAAATCTGCATCAAATGTGATCTTTAACCTCTTACAACAACAAAATTAACAAGAAGTTAGTGTCAAATATTGAATTTAGGGTTTTATAACTTCAAAGGCAGATCTACATGAAAGATGTGCACACTGTGAATTTTGTTTGGTGTCTTTCAGTGTTATAAAAATAGAACTTTAGTTTTTGTTATTGACTTACCGTAGTACATCGCTTGTAAAGCGCATGTTATGAGATGTGTGTGTTTGTGTGTGTATAGTGAATGGAAAAGTGAATAAGGTGTTATTACACATGTTAGTTTTGGTGAAAAATTCTTTGATAAAATTGAATCAAATATCGTAAACTACTTTTTCGAATTTCACTATACCCTTCATGCCTACAACTCTACAAGCATATTTGCTGATTCATATTGCTTCCCATCTGGAGTGTAGCCTATGCACTATACTAATTTGTAGCTTGGTTCCATGAGTTCATTTTTATTTTTTAGAAGTGCCTGCATTGGCTTAATGGGTGTGGGTGTGTATGTGTCACGTGTGGTCATTTGTGTTGACGAAATGATTCATTTAAAGTATTGTTTGCAAAATGGGCAGGTTGGGTTACAAGTATTTACAAGTTATGACAAAAAAAAATTAAAAATAAAAATACATGGTAGAACTCCACTAAGTTGTAGGGTTTGGGGTGGGTCTGATGAGGTCAAACTGCACCTCTTTTCCATAAAAAAAGAGGCTGCTTCTAGAGAAACCTCTAGCGAAACGGGTATTTATGTGCAGGTCTAGGTCTGGTCTGGTCTGGTTGATTAGAAACACTTTTTTGTTCATTTATTTGTTTCCTATAAATAATTAATACGTTTATAAGATTATAGAAGCTATATTATCAATTTTCGTCCATTTAATAAAAATATCAATTTAGGAGGCTGATGTATCAAAAATACACTTTGGACAATTTTGACCCAACCCGCCTTTAAATACCCAAATCAACCTATTCATATTAATGAGTCAAAATGGCAACTTCTAACTGCGAGCGTCTTCTTCTCCAGGATCACAATATGATGGTAGGACTTGCATTTGCACTAGAAAAACATGGAATTAGTGCGTTTCGCTTTGATTTTTCAGGAAATGGGTAAGTCACACTGTTGACTTCTGAAGTCAATAGGATCACTGTATTATAAAAATCGCATTTAAATCACCATCAATTTTCTAATTAACTGATTAATTGAATTCATAAGTCAAATGTATTCTAGCAATTTGTTTTATTTCAGGGAAAGTGAAGGAGAATTTCAATTTGGTAATTACCGTAAGGAGGTTGATGACTTACAAGCAGTAATCCAATATTTCACTGCAGAAAATCGTGTTATAAGTGCAATTCTTGGACATAGTAAAGGTATGTCACGTTATCTAGTTTGACTTCTTGAGGTCAAACAAGCTTCAACTTCAATTTGGTTTCAACATTAACAAAAGTCAACATTGTCTTTAGTTTCAAATCTAATAGGCTTGATGAAAAATCATGAAATGTTTTTGCAGGTGGGAATGTGGTGATTTTATATGCATCTTTACATCACGATATTCACACAGTTGTAAACATGTCTGGTCGATATAAGATGGATAGGGGTGTCGAGGAGCGTTTGGGGAAAGATTTTTTGGAAAGAGCTAAAAAAGACGGTTTTATTGACATCGCATCCAAAAAAGGTTCAACCTTTTGCAATTATGATACACCACAGTGAACCCGTATGTGGCCAATCCATCTACAGGTGAATGGATTGGTTCGGGTTATATTTTATCTTTAACGGGTCAGGTCAAATGGTAGATATTCCCTCAAAAGTATATACATATATATTTTTAACATAAATTGTCTTCAAATCATCACTGTTATGTAAATAATGTAAGTTTTGTAGTCAAATTGAGACGTTAATTATTTATGAAAAAAGAAATTATTGATATAAAGTGTTTTGGATCAACATAATCCATTTAGACATGTACAATAGATTTATCTGTTTTGACCCAAATCTGTTATACCCAACCTACCTGTATGCAGAATCACAATACTTTTCTCTTATTTAGGAGAATTGTTGTTTCGTGCAACATACGAAAGCATAATGGAACGCTTGAACACAGACATGCATGAAGCGGGGCTTAAAGTTGACAAAGATTGCAGGGTGTTGACCGTTCATGGATCAGCTGATGAAGTCATTCCGGTTGAAGATGCTTTGGAGTTTGCCAAGATCATACCCAATCATGAGTTAAGAATCATTGAAGGGGCTAATCATAGTTACAACCACCACAGAGACGAGTTAATTTCGGTTGTTTTGGGGTTCCTGAAGGACAACATGCATAGGACATGATCCTTGGAAGAACCAGGCTTTGTTCTTGACCAAATAAAATTCAAGCAGAATATTTGTTTTGACTTTTGATCATGAAAACATTGAACTATATTATTATCTATGTGAAACCTTACATTAACATTTAACTTGTAAAATAGTTTATGAAAACAGTATTTAATTATTAAAAATAAATACTAGTGACGAATTACCTCTTTTACTAATCCTAGAGTAGTGGGTAATAAATTTCTATTAGTTAATCGTTTAATAGATATTAACAATGATCTAATTGATTCCTACAATCCTATAACAAATTAAATTTTGTTTTGTATAACAAGCAAGTCATATTTTGTTTGTATTTGTTGAAAAAACGAAAAACCTTTTAAGAATCTGAGCCCAACATCAACTCACCATGAACCAAATTAGCCCAAGAAATTAGTCCCATTGCTTGTGTTGTAAACTTGTATGTAATTGGATGTAAATTAATCTTAAAGGATTGGACGCGTTTAAGGTTTCTGACTTCTTGAGTCTTGACCAAGCAGGGTCAAGGGGGCCCTTGTGGGGACCTAGGGAGCCCCTGGTGGCGGTCTCGCGTGGTGGATATTATCCGTAGAAGTTAACCACAATTAACTGTCATTTTCTTCTGGAGATTAAACAAAGAAAATAAATGTGAAGAAAGGGATATACGAAATTCATATCATATACAAATCTATTGAATTATCTCTTGATTAAATTTATTAAACTCAAAATCATAGAAATATTGATTATGGATAGTGATTTCATAAACGATCCGATAGAATTCCAACTGTTTATTACCGAATTTCTCCAACAGTGTGAACCATTTTGCATCTCATTCCTTCCTGTGTGTAAAAAAGCAGGACAAATTATTTTATAAAGGTTTCATTAATGTAGAGATCAGAGATTCGTTAATTTTGATCACATGATGAAGTTTGTTTTGTGGGGTTAGGTTTGAAAGAGCCAACCAGCCCATGTGGGGAATGTTTCAGATAACATGCATGCCCTTGCTTTTAACCTTTTACAGATTTCATCACAACAACTAGGTAATATTTTAAGTCTCATTCTATTCGGACGGTTACAATTGCAGAATGTTTTACTATTAGAATCCAAAGGCCCGGTGTCATTGTAGACCCTTTTTTTTTAATCGCAGAGTATCTTCGCGTGCTAGTTATCGAGAACTAGACGATGTAACAAAGAGCGATTATTCAACCGTCATTAGACCATTCCCTCAGACAAGCGAGATCCGTATAAATTCGTAAACTCTCTTATATGCTAAAGTTTGAACCCCTAACCTCAATAAGATAGTATCAACATGAAATAAATTTATTTGAACAACTAATTTGGATCACTAAAGGATCAATATAGTATTATCATGCCACAAACATTACCACCCGATCATATCCACTACCAAGTCATCAGTTTCGAAGGGAACACTATATTCTGAGAAAAACTTCTTGCGGAATTTGAACCCAATACCTTATTATCCTAGCACCAAGTTGCCACTGGTTTTAATGCATTGACATCAACATAAAATACATATTATAAGGTTTTCACTCTCGCAATTAAAAATAAAGTTTAAAGATTAAAATAATTTATATTAAATGGCAATAAAGAGACTCATGATAACAATATTGATTCACATATGGTGAAATGATTAATAATAATTGATTCTCATAAATAAGGTTAAAAGCTTAATTATACAAACAAATATACCTTTTGATACAAATATTAAATTGCAAGTTGTGGGGATGACAAAATGAGCCCACCAAAGATTGGGTGTCCACACAAAATATCACATGTTAAGATGACATTACAAAAAGGGAATCTAATTTGATGATGGGGTTTTCGACACGTGATTGGCGACAACACTGGCATAATATTGATTTGTCTAATTGATAGCCGTCTCAATTCTTTTAGTTTATATCTCTAACCAGAGGTTTATCTTACGTGGTGCGACGTTAATCTTGTATTGAACAGAATAAAACGCGATATATATCTAACTAAAATTTTCTCAACAAAAAAGTCATACTGCTTTGTTGATAAGTGTACTCAAATACGATAGTGTTGACAACATCATTAATATCAATACACAAACAAATACACAACTCAATAATACTTTGCTCTTATTTTAAACTAAGAACACTAAAAAGCTATTGTTGGCCTCTAAAATGAGAAAAAAAAAATAAAAATATGGAATTTAATTCACATGCTTCCATGTTCTTACTTAAAATCTTAGGATTAAATCACCTTGGTGTCTTTGAGCTTAAGAAAACAATCAGTAGCTTTTGATGCTTATATGTTCCTCCGTCAATGTGCCACAACACAAACATCGACTTGCTTCTTCATTGCTTCTTTTCTTCTTGAAAGTAGTAGCCAAGTAACAAGGGTCATATCGCCTCTAGTAAATACTAAACTGTCGGTCAAGACCCCAAAACTACTTCTAAAATACCTTCACCGTTGCACCTTTTTTTTCTCAATCATCCCTTGAGTCTTGGTTTTCTAGGTCTGATGCCAATTGTTAGTGTTTGGGGTATAAATGCGCAACATAAACAATGATTTGATGATCAGAGTATAAACACAACAAAAAACAAAGAATAAATCACGATTGATAATTAAATTGTTTAATTTACTTTTTTCATTGATTGGAAACATGATAATTACTAAGATTTCATAAACCACTATTATAAGTCTACTAAATTGAACGGAAAAAAATTCATATACTAATCCTAATCAAATTATAAAACCTATAAAAAAAATTAAATAATCATAACCAATCCTTAGTTAATTCAACCCAATTAACCAAAAACAAGATAATAACAAACTAACCCTTAACTTAATAAGATCAATCTAACAAACTTAAAATATGACCATTTTTTAAAAGTATTACATTGACTTACTTAAAAATGAGTCCTTGGATGTCTTTGTAACACTTTTGACATATCCAGTCCTACACCCTCAGTTCATGTAGGATGGGGTGAGAGGCCTAGCCGAGGAAGATGAAACATCAAGGAGATGTTCTAGATTGAGCTAATAACAGAACACTTCGTGATTTTTGTGCATATGGAATGTTCTCCCAAAATTCTATTGTGTCTTCTTGGTTGTTTTTTTTATTTGGAATTGCTAATCTAAAATTTTCAATTCTGACTTTTTACCCAACCAATCTCTAATATTAAAAAAAAGTTTTATTAGGTCGGATAGAGGAAAAGGAAAATCTTCCATTTTTTTCCAAAAAAGTGCCCCTATGTATTGACTGAATCACTGTAAGGGTCTAATCGGTGGAACCGGTGAACCACGCGAACTGGTTAGATGCGTGGGGTAGAGGGCTCGTAGTAACCCCCCCCCCCCCCCCAAAAAAAAAAAAAAAAAAAACAAACACAACAACCAACCATCAATTAGGACTCTCCACCTTCTACGAGGTTTGTCTCATGATACAACTTTCGTTTTATTTCATCAGCAAGTAATATGTATAAATTTACAAAACAAAGATGAACAATGGTATGAAGATCCAATGCAACTCTAGCTTAGTCATGCAACCATGTTAATCCACATCCTTAATATTAGTCACCTACTCTTTGTACAACATTGTTAATCCACATCCTTAAAAAAACTTTATCTACGTTAAAAAATAAAGTGATTGTCTGTCCATTTAATCATTATAGAGACAACTACTTCGTTTTTCGTTAAGTACGAGAGCACACAATTCTTCTAAAGTTAGAAATATTTAATATACATACATACATATATGGATGAAAAATAAGAAACATGAATAATTAAATAGAAAAAAGGTACAAACGACGATAATACGAAATGGAAGGTGATTATGATTCTAAACGATAATAAAGGATGTGTGAATAGAACCATGATACATAAAATTTAAAAATTTCTTCTTGATTGCATTTTTGAAGAAAAACATGTGAAATTAGGTCTCAAGCAATACCTTTTTTATTTTTTTCTATGACAAAAGTGTTTCCGTCAATTCCTTTGTAAAGTTAGAAAAAGTATAAGTGGGGTGATGTGATAGATCTACCTAATTTGGCTTGACATATAAAGTATAAACTAAATTTATTTAATCTTTTGGATATGTTGATCTTTCTCGATTCAAATTTTTCCCAAGCGTTAGGCCACAAGGAGTGGTACCACATTTCCCCACTTTTCCCCGTTGCCACGTCAGCGCCACATCAGCTTTCCCCACTTTCCCCACTTTTCCCCATTTTGCACGGTGTCGTCCCACTTTTTCCCGTTTTTCCCCACATCACTTTTCCCCACTTTTTCCCCACTTTTTCCCCTTTCCCCTCATCAGTTTTCCCCTCCAACGGTCGTTTTTTCCTCCCCACGCTCGGTGTCATTCGGTGAGCACACCCCATTTTTCCCCACCCCATTTCCGGGGGACCGGTATTCCCGGCCGGCCCCGGATTGGTGGGTTCCTTCCCGATTGAATCCCGTGTCCCACTCCGTCCGGCCTTAGAATAAAAAATAATATATCTTTTTTCTTTTATACGAAAAAAACATATCAGCTAAGTATTGATATATTTGTGAATCAATAATAAACACATAGTTAGTTACTAGCACAACCATTACATATGTACATATGTGAAGTTTATATAGACGATTTACTGTTAACATAAATGTCATATATATTTAAAAAAAATATCAAATAAAAAGTGATTTTTGTCTAAAAAAATAATAATCAATGAGAGTTTAATATGTACAATGTTAAAAAATGAATGAAGGGTAATTTAGGTATAAAATTTTATTTTTTATACTCATTTTTTTTACCGTATTCTTTTTTTTCTGTATTTTTTTATACATGATTTTTATTTTTTGTACTGAATTTTATTTGTACTGAATTTTTTATTATTATGTTGGATTTTTTTGTACCAGATTTTTGTTTTTATGTTTTTAACATGTTGCATGTTAAATTTCTATTACTACACTCTTTTAATTTTTTTAAACAAAAATCTTTTTATATAAGATTCAACTTCTATATATATACTACGTTAATAACCCGTGTATTACACGGATTATGTAAAAAAAATATTATATAGTAACTAATAAAAATATAGGATTTAAAAAACAATTTTTGATATAAATATATATGATTGAATTTATGTATATACATATTTTAAATAACAAAACAATAATACCATTTTTTTATATTTTTTAAAATTTATTTTTTAACATTTCATTTTAGAAATTGTTTAAAAAACATAATTTTATATATAGAAATCTTGTTGTTTAAACTTCTGCTTTTTGTTTACTTTTAGAAAATTGTTTTATTTAATTTTTATTTTCAAAATCTATTTTTTATTAAAAAATTGATTTTTAATTTATTAAAAATTTATTATTAATATAAAATGTATAACTAAAATCATTGGTAATTAGCATTTAATTTTATTATTTAATATTTTACAAAGAGAATATATGTGCATTTAATATGAAAGAGAATTGGATATTATATTAATATTGTGACACATGTTAAAAGTGGTTTAAAAATTTGATAAGTGGCACGAGTGATTTAACAACTTGACAAGTGACATTTGAGTTACTTATTTATTAATTTTAATTATAAGTAGAAGATATTATAAGATTATATTCGTAATTCAAAATATTTATAGGTTAATAAAAGTATAAAACCATAAACACCATTTAAAATCATATAACAATTGCATTATCACAATTTTTAAAAACAAGTATGTTAGCTTTCATCACATCCTTTAGAGTAAAAAAGACGGTTAAATAAAACAAAATCAAAATAAAACTAACTCTAAATCCTCATCTTGATTTGGATTGATATTAACGCACAAACAAGGCGACTTGTCATAAGCAAATTGACACATAACACCCCTCTTTTTCCCCTTTTTTTCTTGCATGTCCAACATCATCTCAAAATCAGCCATTAAAATAGTCAAAGAAACCTCTTTCTAATTAAACCATCTTTTAATCTACCACCCCATCAAACCGTTTTTCAATATTTTCCTCTAATATATATATATATATTTTTTTTTTGTTACAAAATATATTTTGGGGCTTTCTGTATTTCACAATTTCAAGAAAATCCCCCTGTTAAAAAGTCTGTAGACATCTATTCAGCTATTCTTCCCTCCTCAATATCACCAAACCGTCCTTTTAATAATCTTTGTCTGGTACACTTCTTGTTGATTCTTTAAAACTGTTAAAAATTTTGTAAAATTAGTACAACAAAGAATCAATATTGATTGTCTCGAGTGTTGTTTTTTAATCTTTGTATCATGGGCTAGCATAAAGATCGGTAGCATACAAAGTTTTGTTCGTTTTATAAAATAATATATGTTTTTTTTATCAATTTAAATCTTGAAATCAGAAGAAAACAGTTGTCTGAAACTGTAACAAGATGCTGTTAATTTTAAAGAATCAGCTCTGCAAACTACAGAGCATTTTGTTAAATTTTAAAGATGAGAATAATAGCAATATAACCGAAACCCTTTCTCTTGGTTGCTTGTTGTTCACTGTTTGTGGGTCTTATTTGATCCAACTCTAGACCCCTTTAATTTCTCTCTCTTCTTTTATTGTTGCTTCAAGTTTTTACATGGTCAGTCTATTTATTATAATTATAATTAATAACAAGAGTTGTTTTTATTATTTTGCTTTGAATGTTTTTGGGTTGATTTGGGATTGGAGATTTGGGGGTTATTGATTCATCTTCTTCTTGAGATGAATCTGATGGTGAAGTATATTATCTTGGTGTTGCAACTTTACGCCATTGCTGGTTCTTTGGTTCTTCAAGAATCTTCAGGTAATTAATTCCCTTTTTACCCTTCTCATTTTTATTTTTTTTTATGATTTTAAGCCATAATTCAAATCTAGTCATTTTCTTGAATACCCATTTGGGAAATTTCTTAAACTCTTATGTCGGTTTGGTAGTTTATTGATTAATTTGCATTGTGTTTGACTTGAATTACTGATAAATGTAGCTATTTTTCGGGGATCAGTAATTGTATAAGCATGCCAGATAGGCAGACAGAATGTTAATTGAATCAATTTATAACCTAGACATTTTCTTGAAACCCCATTTGGGTGGGTCTGATAATTTATTGTTTCTTGTGCTTGTGTTTGAGCTACATTACTGACAAATCTTGATGTTGCAAGTTGTCGTATATTTTTGTGATCTTTGAATAGTGGAAATATGCAGATAGATGTTAAATGGTCAATATATAATCAGGGTTTGATAATGAAGTAAAATTTTTGAATTTGCAGTGTAAAGGAAACAGGCTTATATTTGATCATCAGATTTGTGTTGCTTAGAGAAAATTCATCACTTTTAAGAAATTTAAAACAACAGATTCATCATCTTGATTATGTTGCTTGTGTTTGAGCTCGTTTCTGATAAATCTTGCAGTGACAACTTGCTATTTTTGTAAAATAATTAAATGGGGAATATACGTATATAATGTTAATTGGATCGATTATAATTTGAGTTTTGATGAGATATGATTTTTAAATCTTTGTAATTAAAGGAAAATATGCTTATATAATATAAGATATATTTGATCATTAGATTTAAAAAAAAACATCATTCTTTGATTATTATCAGTGTTCTTTAAGATTACATGTTTAAGTTGTGCTTAAACAAAATATCACTCTTTAAGGTTCCTTCAATGGACATATTTATAGTTTATATAACTTAAGTTTATTAATTTTCTTTCAGCTTCTTCACATTTCGAGTCTGCTTTAGGACCCAAAGGACCTTCCTCATCTCCAAGCCCTCCTTTGAATGAACCTACACCAAATGCTGCAGGTATACTCTTTTAGTCTTTTTAGGCCCAAATGTGATATTTTTCAAAATCAAAATTCATATGATTTTGGTTATAAACTAAGATAAAGTTTTTTTTTTTGAACGTCTAATATTTGAGGCAATAACGAATTTAAACTTCCGACTGTGGTATGTCTATAACTAGAGGGAGAAAGATCGCCGGGTTGGGTAATGAGTAGAGTTGGGATTAATAAAAAATCATTATCCAGGATTAATCAAAATGGGCAGGGTTTGGGGACTGAAATCTTTTCAATATTGAACCTTAGACATATAATAGTTCCAAATTGAATCTCTTTAGAAAGGTTGCTTTGCCTTCCAAATAAAAAAAGAAAGAAAGGTTTGGTTACAGGAACCAAGGGTGACAAGAGTTACCAATAGAGAATCAATAAGAACTGCCATTTGCCAGAAAATTATTCTTTCAATAATAAATCAATCCTTACGCTCAGAGATTTCCTTGTTCTTGAAAATATACGTCATCAGGTAATAATTCAACTATTCTTACCGTCTACATGTCTCATTTAACATTTTGTTGAATAAATCTTGAATGCTTGAAGATGTCCATGCTCGAGAACCATGAACCATTCTTGCTCTTCTCTAAAGAGAGGACCATGCATCAAGGGTTCATCCTCTCATTGTCCATCAGTTATTCTTTTCTTCAATTGTTTGATTTTTTGGTCATTTGTGGTTTATGTTTTAGAATATACATACGAGTATTACTATTTATAGTTAATATTTGTATAACTTGTTCATATTTTTATTTTCAATGTGAGACCATGTATGCATTAACAAAACCCAATGTTCTAGATTTTTCTAATTAGAAATTTGTGTTTAAATGTGACTTTTTTCCAAATTGCAGCACCAATTACATCAATCCTTGAAGAATCACCACCAGGCCCGCTAGTCACCCCGCCAACCACCACTGTTTCCTTGCCACCAATTCCTCAACCAGAAAAGGGGCCAGCTATCAAATCTCCAGTCTACCCACCAACAGCTTCAGGTATTTTATAACTTTTTAAAATTAATATTGATATTAGTTTTAATATAACAATGCAGGTTGTCTTGAATGTAGTACAAATAACACAGCCACCAAAAAATGCGCATCAAAATCCACCACCTGCGGCTCAAGCGGCACCACCATCTGTGTCTCAAGCACCACCACCATTCATTTTGCCTGGTATGCTGACTTGTTTAATCATGAATATTTTTTGTCCAATTAAGAACAATTTTAAAATTTGATAATTTTACATATAATGTGCAGAGCCTGTTACATCACCACCAACCAAAACGCCAGTGGCATCACCTCCAACCAAAACGCCAGTGGCATCACCTCCTACATCCCCTACATTTCCTGAACCACCTCGTAACTTGCTACATAATGAAATACTTTTGCTTTTTATTTCTTCTATTTACATATAAAATTTTCAAAACTTCTATTCTTTTGTGTTTATTTATACTAGCCAATCTATTGGTAGGGTCTGGGGTTGTGTTTGAATAGGCAAATTCAAATCATCATTGACATGTTCGCTTATGCAGTTCCTGTTGATTTGCCACCAAGCACATTACCAAGTTCACCACCTATGCCGCCAAGCGCATTATCAAGTTCACCACCTTTGCTGCCTATAATGCATGTACCTCCTCCTAATTTGCCAGGTAGACTATACTTTTTTTATTTGTCCATCCCTCTGTCTTAAGTCTTAACTTAAAAAAATCTATTCAGTTTTGGTACATCGCAATATGAAAATTATCTTTCTCTTTTGACCGAGTTTCATTTGGATATCACCTCTCTGTCATTAGTAATCATCGGTCCATTATTCAACTAATATCAACAACCACACCCTGGAAAATCTCACTTGTAAAAAAGATATTGGTAGGATCTTTGGGTTGGGGGGTATAAACAAGACTTTTCCTCTATTTTTAAAGAAAGAGAGTGCCTCAAAAAAGGCCTTCATATTGAGCAAAAAGCAAATACAAACAAACAATTAAAAAAAGCCCAGATTGATTGATTATGGTATAAACAAACTTTTTCTTTATTTTTAAAGAAAGAGAGACTGCTTCCAAAAAGGCCCCCTATTGAGCAATAAGCAAACACATACAAACAATTACAAAAACAAACAAAGAAACATCGGATTGATCGATTGTTTTAGGCATTTGGAGATCGACATCTCTCAATACAAAAGAAATAGTGGCAGGATAGAGAACAACCATTGAAGTGTATTATAGATAAATTCAATGCAGAATTACATATTTACCTTCTAAACCTAAAAAAATACATGTTTCTCCTTTACAAGTTTTCAAAGCATAATGTACAATATACTTCAAGCAGGAAATATGTAATTTTGAAAGTTTAGAGGGGATGTATGAAATTGCCCCAAATATAAAATATCATTTAACTGCTCTTGTGCTCAAACAACCATTCTGTGAATCAAGATTCAAGGATACATGGCAAATTTATTATTTCTTATTTAATTTTAATTATGTTGATATTTATAAATATATGCTGTTCAGCCCCAGTGGCGTTGCCTCCAAACACATTACCAACAAATTCACCTTCAAGTCAACCTGCATTGACCTTCCCTCCACCAAACTTTCCAGGTGGATTTCATTCTTTTTCTTTAAGTTTATTTCTTTCATTCTTTGTTTATTTGATTCGTGCTTTTCTGAATAAGGGGGTAACTGTTATAAAACATGATGCAATATTTATTGTTTGGATGCATTTCAAAATGCACACACCATAAGAATTGTGTTTTTGTAAGATTTTCCGTATAATTTTTTATTTTCTCTAATTTATGTTACACACAATCTGCTAATCAGCCCCTGAAGCTTCACCGCCGATCACACTGCCAAAAGATCCACCTCCGAGCCCCCCTACATTGACCATGCCTCCACCAAATTTATCAGGTGAGCCAAAATATGTATTTTTTTCGTCCTTTATCATTTCATGAATATTTTCAAATAAAGTATAAATTTTCTATGATTGTAGGATTTATATTTATATATGAAATTTGTTATCACAGTGCCTATTGCACCACCACCGCAGAAATCCCAAGTGAACGGACCACCGCCTCTTCCTATGTTTGCACAACCGCCATCTAATTTATCAGGTGGATTAAAAAATCAGCTTTGCACTGATTTTTTAAAATTTTAATTTTTTTGATTTTAAATTTTATGCTTCATATTTATTGATCCAGTGCCTATTGCATTACCTCCAAGCAATTCACCAGGAAATTTGCAGCCAATCCACCATAACTCATCCATGCCTCCTTCATACTTACCAGGTTGGTTATTTGATTAAGAATAAGAATTATTATTCTCTTTGTGCCCCCAAAACACACCAATTTCTGTTTTTAGTTATTCAAATCAAATGCAATGCTTTTTTTTCTTCTTTTTTCCAAAGTTTCATTCCAGCATTTATATCTTTACTCTTTGGTAATTGGTAACAATACCAATTATATTGGCTTTGATCCATACAATTTGTCTATTTTGTCTTGATTTGGGGGTATTCCAGATATGACTTTTAAGTCAACCCCTTTGACCAAATCCCTATCTAGGGAATTTTAGATAATTGACTAAAAAGTCAACATCTTTGGCTAAACTTGTTTTTGCAGAGCCTCATGTTTCTCCAGCAATAACTCCTATTCTTCCTCCACCTTCAAATCAAACAACAGATGATATCACTCCTAGTGAAGCTTCTCCTGTTAAAGGTTTCTTAAATACCATGTATATTTATCTATTTTTTTTGCTAATTATATGGAGTATAACAATAACCAAAAAGTTTATAATTTAAAATTTATATTTTGTATTTTCCTTTCATGTAGCTCCAATTGTGCATAAAGCTCCAAAATCGTATAATCATGCTCCACCTCCACATTCAAATCCGCCTACAAAATCTCGTCCACCGCAATCTTTACCACCACTGTATCCACCACCCCCAGGCCCAAAGAAATATCCAGCCCACCACAACTCTCCACCACCAGCTGGCCCAGAGAGTAATAATTCAAGGCACCAGGCTCCTACTCCATCAACTTTAGGTATGCATATATACTCATGTGGATTGAGTAACTGGTCAAAACCCCGGTTGACCCAAATCACCTTTTTACAATAATAGTTGAACTTTTTAAATAAAGCAATTTATTGCAGGGTCCTGTTAATTATTTTTTTTATTTTTTTTAGATGTTCATAAGTCTTCTTTGCAACAGGTGAGCAAAAACTCAGTCTTTATTGTAATATCTTATGCATATTGATTGATTTTCAGGTTCAATGGGGCCTCCAGTTGAAAACCCTATTTCACCTTCAATCTCTCCCCCAACAACTTCCCCATCTGTACAAACTACTAGTAAGAACACTCCTTGGGCTACCTGAGGATGTATCTGGTTTCATTCATTCACATTCTTGAAAAAACATGTCAACTGATGAAAATATCCTTAAAAATTTTCAAAAGACACCAATTTTGATCTATAAGATGTTGGCAAATCATGACAATCCATCAAAGCTTTTTTTAATCTCTTCAACTAATTTAAGGGAATTTTGTTTTTTAACTAGTTTTTGGCCAAAATTGGTATGATGGAACCATAGACATACTTGGGAGTTTGGTAGTCTATACTCTAGATTCCGTTCACAGTTGACCGAATGAAAAAAAAAGTTGAATATTTGGGTGGCTTCCACATACGATATCCCCATTTATTTTTCATATTGGAATGAATCATTATCGTGTTAGTTTCTTCATAAGCTTATGAGTTTTTTCTATTTTTTATTTGAAAGGGCCAGTAATTTCGCCTAAAGTTTCTCCTCATTATACACCAAGGATTCCAAAGCCGCTTCAAGCATTACCACCTCCACCTCCCAATGAAGGTATATTAAAAACTCACATACAGTTATCCCAAAAATAGATTAAGAAAAGTTTGAAGCTGTAATAATTGTTTGAATTTTCTGAAGTTGTCATAATGAGTTTTTCACTTTTTACATTAATTATGTGCTTATAATGACCGGTTGACTTTCAGCAATCCAAACAGTTGACTTTTCTCATTTTGTAGATTGTTCATCAATAACATGCATGGAGCCATTAACCAACACACCTCCTGGAACACCATGCAAGTGTGTTATACCCATGCAAGTTGAGCTCGGACTGGGTGTTTCATTGTATATCTTTTTTCCTTTGGTATCTGAGCTGGCATTTGAAATGGCTTCCGGGCTCTTCATGAGTTCAAGTCAGGTTAGGATCATGGGAGCAAATGAAGACAATCAAGATCCAGAAAAGACGATTGTTTTTATTAATTTGGTACCACTTGGTGAAAAGTTTGATAATTATACAGCATATTTAACTGCTCAAAGATTATGGTTGAAACAAGTGCCTATTAACTCTACTGTTTTTGGCGAATATGAAGTTTTGTTCGTGAAGTATCCAGGTAGTTTTAATTTACAGATGGTAACATAGATGTGCCAGATGGGTTTGGGTTGAGCCAAATTTTAGTATGACATTAATTCTTATTACAATAATATTCATAATATTTGCCGCAAACCAACTTTGGAATTTTATGCATTAAAAAATAGACTTTAGGTCCTTTCAACCAGTTTGGGATAAAGTTCAACCTGAATCAAGCAATTTTTAAGTAAATGGATTGAAGCTATCACCTTTACTATAGTTGGAGAATCGGTTTGTTTGACCACAAAAGTGAAATCGAAAATCCATTTGCTTAAAATCAAAAGCTTTGAGATTGGTCAAAACGGGTCGGGCTAGATTGACCCTCTAAACACTTTTTTCCTTTCCATTTTAAGAAAATACGAAAAAAAATTAGTACTTTGAGAAACGATTTGGGAGGTTGAATGCATTATAATTTTAATGCCAGCTCGTTTTTGATAAATCCTTTTTTGGTCTGTTTGAGGTCAAGCCCAACCCCATACCAACACATTTGAAAGTAAGCTGGTCGAAACTGTCACCTGTACTACACTTCATGAATCAGTTTCTTTGACCTCAAAAAGTCAAACCAAAAACCACTTGGTTAAATTCTATATGTTTTATTTATCTGGTATTGACAGGTCTTCCTCCTTCACCACCTATGCCATCTTCTAGCAATGGTGGAAATGGTGAACCCTATGGTGGTGGCAGCAATGGCAGGGACATAAAGCCCCTTGGCGTTGATGTGAGTAAGCAAAGGCATAATAATAAGCTAAGTGGTGGTTTGATCTCTATAATAGCTTTGTCAGCTGTTGTAGCCCTGGTTCTAACCTGTGTTGCGGTTTGGGTTCTGGTGGTTAAACGTAAGGATCATTGGGCTCGACCAGGACCCACCCCATCTGCTACTTTACTTTCTGCTACGAAATCATCAGGTAATCTCATAAGTCAGAACAGTTGTCTGAAAATGTAGTGATGTTATAATGAAGGAGTCGGGCAAGTTGTCAAAATGTGTTTGTTAATCTTTAGTCTGTTAATTCTTTTGTCTATGCAGAAACACTAAATATTGCAAGAACACACAAAACAAAATGAACCATTCACTTTTTTCAATCTTAAAATATTTTAAAATAAAAAAATGATAGAAATGCAACGTTTATATTTCGAAAGAAATATGATCAAATTTCGTTTATAATAACCTGGACATGTTTAGATTATATTACCTACATATTGTGTAGATAAACGTTTAAAGTTTTAAAAACCATGAAGAAATTAGTTTTATCATCTTTTTTATGTACATAAACATATGGAGTTATATATAAAATGTATAAAATTTGAAAAATACGAGTCACTTTTGACCCGAATGTTTGTTTCTTGTTTTGGTCTTTTCTCCTAGAGTTAGAGTGTTACCCATTTTACTCACCATACACGATACATAATCTGGATCAAGTCATTAATAAATACATTAGATGAAATTGACACCTTTCTCCCAATCAACAACTGTAATCACAAGCATGAGTTGAGATTGGCACTATTACCAGAAGGTCCAGAAAGAAACCATTTTTATCCTAAATCTTGCAACTTCACAAACTATAAAAAATGGATTGTACGTTGCATGTTTATGGTTATTCAAAATACAAATTTATATCCAAAAGTTCTTTGCAATTTAGAGTTATTTGTTCATAAAATTCAAACCATTAATGCATTACAGGTGTTGGTGGCTCATTGGCAGGGAGTGGGCCCGAGTCGGTGTCGGCATCAGCATCATTCCGGTCCACTATAGCTTATAATGGATCTGCAAAAACGTTTAGTTCAATTGATATCGAGAAAGCAACCAACAATTTTAGTGAGTCGGGGGTTCTTGGTGAAGGTGGATTTGGGCGTGTTTACAGTGGTGTCCTTGATGACGGGACAAAAGTGGCAGTCAAAGTGCTCAAACGTGCCGATCAACAAGGTGGTCGCGAATTCTTGGCTGAAGTTGAGATGCTTAGCCGATTGCACCATCGGAATTTGGTTCGATTGATCGGGATATGCACTGAGGAACGAAACCGATGTTTGGTTTATGAGCTTATCCCGAACGGGAGTGTTGAATCTCATCTTCATGGTATTTTTTTTGCATGTTTTGCAATATATGGTTAATGGTGTAAACAGGCCAGTCTAGGTCGATCCGCTCATAGGCCACTCGAGACTGGCTTGGTAAAACTTTAAGTTGAGCTACTCACTTAATAAATGAGAACGAGCCCAAGTTTGAGCTCTACTTATTGAGCTCGAGTAGGTCGCTAATCTATACGAGTCTATCATTTTAGATTTTTTCTACTATATCAAATATATACCTACATAAAATTATTATGATATGTAATATTAGCTAAAAATAGTTAAACTATAAGTATTTAATAAAGAAAAAGATGAGCCTGGGTCAAACTTGAGCTTGAAAAATTGTCCATGCAAAGCTTGAGCTGAAGCTCTTGTAAGTTGAACGATCCAAGCACGAGCTAAGGCGGCTTGGCTCGGCTTACATGGACGCCCAAAATAGTCAGATAATCAAATCAGAATGTGTTAATCCAAATATCGAAGAAAATATTATTGCGATTCAAATCATGATAATCAGATAATAAGTTATTGGTGGAACTGATTATTTTGATTAAAATCAAAATTACAAGTTACCTGGTAATCAATTTCTCATTACTCGATTATGGGGTTCTGATTTTTGAATATTACATAATCACTTTCAAAATCACATCCAAACAACACCTCATTGGAGTCAACAAGTAGTGTGTTTGACTTTCTAAAGTCAAATATTTGTCGTTTTGGATAACTAAAAAGAACCATTTCTAGCCACATGATTTACCGGTATAATAGTAATTTTCCTTTAAAATATAAGTTAGTTACTTTATAGAAATGGTTCCTTTAGTTGTTAACTAATACTGGTTTTCAATTAAATATCCCTAGAATATTAGCTTTGGGAATTGAACATCTCAATTGAAATGTCTATCAGATCCTAAAATAAGATTACTCCTTGTATCTATATATACTTGTTGAAATCATTGAGAAAGGGCAAGCAAATAAGATTAATCATGTTCTATTATTTTGTTTATGAGGATGGTGTATATTATAATGGAAATTGGTTATTCAGGAATTGATAAGGAAACCGCACCATTGGATTGGGGGGCTCGCTTGAAGATCGCTTTGGGTGCGGCCCGTGGGCTAGCTTACTTGCATGAAGATTCAAGCCCTAGAGTCATACATAGAGACTTCAAGTCCAGCAACATTCTATTGGAACATGACTTTACTCCTAAAGTTTCTGATTTTGGTTTGGCTCGATCTGCTTTAGATGAAGAAAACCAACACATCTCAACACGCGTCATGGGCACCTTTGGGTACATTCTTTTCCTCAAAATGAGTGCTTTATGTATTATGGTTGACTAATCATTAGTATAAAATCCATTGCGCATTTTGTATCAGAGGTGGCAATTTCGACCTGTTTTTTATGAATGGGTCTGTTTGGGTTTTGTTTGCATCTAATGGGTCACTAGTCATATATGCAATGGGTGAAATTTTAAAAAAAGAAAGGAGACAAGGAGAAAATGAGTCAAATGAGTTGCAGGTCAAAAGTTGGTTGAATTGTTTTTTTAATTGCATAAAACCTTCTAAACATCAATAAGTTTGTTTACTATTAATAATAAGAAATTAGTTTGGTAGTCAAATTTATATATATATATATATATATATATATATATATATATATATATATATAATAACTAATGGTTTGAATAGAAAGTGTTCCAGCCCATTTTGACCCATTTACTTATTTTCACATGTACCATTTATCTCTAAGTGGATTGGTTTTGATAATGTTTTATCTCTGACAGTCAAGCGAAATGTTTTACAACTTTTACTCAACTAACCTGCTCTGATATATTTTCTTGGTCATTTTAGAATTCTATCTTATCTTTATTTTTTTCTTGATTTTTTTTCCGTGACAGATATGTGGCTCCTGAGTACGCAATGACGGGTCATCTTCTTGTAAAAAGTGACGTTTACAGCTATGGAGTGGTGCTCCTTGAACTCCTTACAGGAAGAAAACCCGTTGACATGTCAATGCCATCAGGCCAAGAGAACCTAGTGGCATGGGCCCGGCCCCTACTCCCGACACCTGAGGGTCTAAACTTGCTTATTGACCCATCACTGAGCCCTGAAGTTCCATTCAACAGTATAGCTAAAGTAGCAGCAATAGCGTCAATGTGTGTGCAGCCTGAGGTGTCACACCGGCCCTTCATGGGTGAGGTGGTTCAGGCGTTGAAACTGGTGTGTAACGAGTGTGAAGAAACACGAGACTTGGGCTCGAGGAGTTGTAGCCAAGAGGACCTTGCACTAATGGACTTTGATCCACAGGCTAGGACAAACTCAGGCCTGGGCCCAGGCGCAGGCCCAGCCCCAGCCCCATCCCGATCCACCTTTGAAAGCTATGAGTCTCCACTAGATGTGGAGAGTGGGTTTTCGGGTCTTGGGCTAGATGTAGATTTGTATAGGACGAGCTCGAGCTCAGGCCCGTTGAGGCCCAGGAGAAGGCTGCAGATTTGGGAACGGGTTAAGAGATTTTCGAGTGGTAGTATGAACGACTATGGAGAACTTTTGAGGTTCTTGTCTCGGTCGCGCTGACTTTTTTGGGTTGATTTTGTTTACTTTGACCATGGTTGACCTGACCCACTCTAATGTTGAGCAAGTGAATGGTGAAATGTACAGATAAAAGTGAATTGTATTTTCTTGGTATAGTTGTAAATACACAAAGCAAACAAGAGGTTTGAAGACCTGAGGCAATTTCTGTTTTTAGTTTAAAAAAACAAATGCCATTGTAATTTTATGCTTTTATAATTTTATCAGTTTCTCTTTTTGGTATTATACTTTCTGATTTTTTATTAATTTTGGGTAATATCTACATATGTTAGCCACTAGAGACAGGCATAAAAACCGGTTTTGGAACTAGAACCGAAAGTTCGATTGGAAACTGGAACTTTTTCCAACAAGTAACACAGAACCGTCTGTATCTGATCCAACACATCGGTTCCTACCTGTATTGGATTTTAAATTTTTTACTTGTTCCTACCCACCCAATAAAAGCAGGTTCTAGCCGTTGGATCGATTTTGAGCCGTTGGAACCCAATTTCTAGTTTTTTTACCCCCTTAACTTAGTATAAATAAATGTGTGATGAATTGGTTAAATATCACACTTAAAAACGAAAAACAAAAGCAAAAAAGAACGGTCTCTTAAATATTTTCATTATGCTAGTTTTAATCTCTATTTTATTCTTTCAGGTCTTATATTACAGTTCACTTGCAACCATTTGTTAGTGATGGTTCCAATATTAAGTCAACGTTCATTTTTTGTACCAAATAATGAAACATACGATTCTTTTTGAACTTTTCTTGCATTCATACACAGGAGATTACTTGTTTGAAATTTTAAATTACATAACAATCACATTTAATTTATAAAATAAAATATTTTTAATGACATTTAATAATGCCACAAACATTACCGACACAGTTGAAAAGTTAGAAGAAAAATATCAACCAATTTATAACTATGGGTTCACGTTTTTGTAATAACACAATAATAATATATAAATAATAACGAGACTCTCGTTATTCATAGGAAATAATCTAGTACAATACCTGTTATAAGATTAAATAAAATAATATGAACTATGAGTTTATATATCAACTTGTTTTGATCCATGTCTTTGTTGGGTACTCAAATAACCCCTTGATTTAGAGGTGGCCAAACCGGTTTTTTTCAAGAACCGGGGTTCCAACCGGTTCCTAACGCCCGTCGGTTCCCCCAAACCGTTCCACCCAGAACCCAAACCGGTTCCGTACCGGTTCCACTCACAAATAACCCTATTCGGTGTACCCGGTTAGGGTAGGGTCCGTTCCGGTTCCTGTTTAAGAACAAACCGGTTCCACTTCTTTTTTTTTACCTCGTTGACCGTTAGACGTGAACAAAATCCTAATAAAACCTTAAACTAATCAAACCTTAAAATAATAATTAGTAAAACCCTAAATCCCTAATAAAACATTAAACTAATTAAAACTTAAACTAGTAAGAGAAAATGCAGATTCCGAAACTACCGTGGAAGCTTGGACAGTTAGTAAATCACTGGCCATGGCGGCAAGAATTGGAAACTCGGATTCCTTTGCTTTCCACCAAGCCAAAATATCAAAATTGCGATATGACTCGGCCGTCATATCAGATGAGTAATCCGTACCACTATACCGGCTGAGTTCGCTTGAAGGGATATTACCCCTTTGACGTTTAGCCGTGACGTTTCGAACCGTGTTCAATAGGTTAACCATCGGATCTCGTGCTCGAGAAGCACTCGAACTTGATGAGGAACCAAGGGTGGGCATATGTATGTTGGAACCATATTTAATCAAATAAAAGTCATACATAGATTTTAAATTATTAGTAAAAACATTTTTTGCTTCGGTTGAAAAGTTTGGGTATATCTCGTGTATGTCAAGACCGTCTAATTTCTTCTATCAAGCATTCTACCCCCGTAACATTAAAATTTGGTTTAAAGCGGCCGCGCAAGTAAAAACGGGTGGTAAGTCAAGAAAATATTTTAGTAATTTATTTCGCATCGGTAATATCATGTTAGAAAACATTTCATTTTTATTTTCAAAATTTTTAAAGTTTGTAACCATTAAAAATAACTCCGAAAGAACCAAAGAACTAGTCGGGTAATAAGTCCCTGATAATTTAGTAGTTGATGATTTAAAATTTTCAAGAAATTCAGATAATAATTGGATATTATCCCAAGAACTATCCAAAAACGCGTCGACCATTCCATTGTCGGCGAGACTATATGGTGAAACATTTGCAAAGTATCTTTTTTGTCGTAAAGCATTTTCAAGCATTAGGCAAGTGGAATTCCATCTATGAGGTACATCCCAATTTGCACCCCAAGCAACCCTCCCCGTATCTTTACAAAATTTCCTATATGTCATATGTCCTTTCCTACTCTTTTTAAAAATATCATGTAGCATTTGTCTACAACCGTTTATAAATGTGTTAACATCATCAGTGCCAATACCGTCTTGCACAATTAAATTTATTATATGTGCAACACATCTTGAGTGAAAAAATACACCATTACATAACGGCAAATATTTTAGTTTTAATTTATCAACCGCCGTCGTATTGTTTGAAGCGTTATCAAATGTCATTGAAAATATTTTATTTTCTAACTTAAACGACCTTATTACATAATCTAAAATTTGAAATAAAAGGTCACCGGTATGTGGATACAAAAAAGTTCAAAAGCAATGGTGTGTTTCATCATTATCAATGATGACGGTTCTACCCAATGAGCGGTGACGCAAAGGTAAGATTCGGGTAGATTATGTGGAGCCGACCAAACATCACTAGTTAAGTTAACCCCCGTATTTAAATTTTCAAAATATGCAACTAGTTCTTGTTTGGCATTTTTCCGCATCTTTAAACATAACGTCTAAGAGTTTTTTCGACTTACGTGGGTGTAGCGTGGTTGAAGCGTCTCCCGAATCATGTTTGTTAACTGAGGGTTGTCGAAATGGCTAAACGACAACGCCTCTTGAATCACGAACTTCGTCATTCGATCCCGAACCCGATCAAGGTCATAATTAAATATTCCACCTTGAAAATCCATTTGCGTTTGTTGGGACTCGGGATCCTTTTTCAACGCTTGCAAAACGGTTTGGTGATGTGTTTCTTCAAATTCGAATTCGATTCTTTCCCTAAATATATTCCACAAAACTTGCAACGAGCTTTTATAGACCCGTCACTAAGCTCGACCAAATCCCAATTGCACCATATCTCCGGGTTCCGATTGTGTTCAATAACACGAACAAATGATGGTTCATTGTTGGAACCTTGACCGACCGAAGAATGTGAACCATCCATGATAACAAAGGGAAATGTATAAAGAGTATTGAGACTTTGAGAGTAGGAAACAAGAAAACGAAAAACCAAAACGAGAGATGGAGACTAAACAAGCACGTATAAAGAGCGTTTTTTTGCGTTTGGGATTGCGTTTTGAGTTGTGTGATCACTCCATACCACCCAATCCTTATTTATACTAGTTTAGAGTGTTTAAAAACGGCTAGATTGGAGCTCCAAAGGTCAAAAAACGGCTAGAAATCGGTCTCCAACGTTCAGATGGATTATAACGGCTATAACCGGTTCCAAACCAGTTCCGGTTCAGGTCGGGTACTAACCGGTCGAATGGGAAAGTGTGGAACCGGTTACTATCTTTCGGGTACTACCGTGTACCAACCGGTTCTTGGGTTTACGGGTCGGGTCTTGGAACCGGGTTGGATGGCCATCTCTACCTTGATTAGAGTATGATTGATGTTGAGTAAAACAAGCATATTGACAAGTTGGTAACAAATGCCTCAAGTATATTTTTTCTAGTTTTCAACCACTTATGTCTTCCACTGATTCTCCATTGACATAGAGTAAACATGTTGATGGTTCTCGTTGAGACATGTAATCAATACGTTTCCCTTAAAACATATTATCTTGAAAAATTCTATAATTGGAAATTTTCAAAGTTTGTGTGAGATGGTATGTAGTATTCTTTAAACCAAAGAAATCAGACGAATTGTCTTGTATTTATACTACAAGATGGTGATGCCAAGAGTCTTGACTTAATACATACAATCAATATATGTAATTTAAAAAGTCTTGATTTAATTGAGTAATATGAAAAGTCTTGATTTTAATTCATATTAAATTTGAAAGTTACTCAAATATCTCAAATTTCCAACAATAACGTTGCTTTTTTTTTCGCACTCAATGTGTTGCACATATCATTGATTTTAGTTGAGCAAAACAGATCGTCGTTGAGCACATTGAGGTGTTCAAAAAATGGTTTTAAAGTAAGTTGCAAGATGTTTTCAAGAAAAAAAAAGTTATACCAAGTAAATGGAATTTTGTATAGATAAAGAAGGGTTTGTTTAGGTTCTGATTGGTATGTCTTATTCCGTGGAACTCCACCCATAAAATATTTGAACATGCTTTAGGACAACGAGTAACTTTATAACATTTTCATGCAATTATTTATGAAAGTAGTATAGTCGAGGAGTTTTTGGACATGTGTTAAGAAAATATTCAATATCTAATTGATTTTTTATGTTTCAAAACTGGCACTAGAAATTATTCAGTTTATTATCCTGCTTGTTTTATTTATTTGTGAAAAATATCCTAGGAGTACCTTTAGGGCCTCTCAATGCTAGCATTTTTAGGCAAAGTACATGATTTCTTAGAGACCATGGTAGCACTCTTAGTTTCCTACTACTTAAAGAGAAACCCACATCTTAGGTTATGCCTATTAAAAAACTTCTTGTTCATCCATAAACGAATTACTCACAGGAAAACTCAAATTAAGATATGTTATAAAAGAAGTTAAAGAAGGCTTGGTCCTTTCTACTTGGAGACTAGGTCCAAGTTTCAATTGTGATACTTTAATGGATACCAAGTGAGGGAGGAATCTTGAGCATAATCTCAGTTCTGAACTAATGAGGGTGAGGGTTTACCTATTCCACGAGATTCCCGTGTCTCAGGGGGTACGGTCTCACTGTTGGAGATCGAGGAATCATCTTAGTTACTAATCGCTAGGATAACTGAAGGTAGCACGACGGGACATCGGTTTGTTGAAAAAAAAAGTCAAGGAAGGGTTCGAACTAGTTTTGATTAAAAAAAAAAAACGTTTTGCGTACCTATGCTACTAGAGTACAGTGTACAATCAATGTGCATATAACACGTGTTTCTTTACTGGGCCGAGCATTTGGTCGGTGAGAATGTGAGATTGTGAGTCTGTGACAGAGACGATTGCTTTTGCTGCAGTAAAAATGTGGGCTGGTTTGAGAAACTCATTATTAATGTGTCAACTATCAGCCCAAATATAATTTAAATGTAGGCCTATGCCCAAATGGCCAAAATCATGACTTGGATCCATTTCTTATAGTCGAAGCCCATCAGGCCCATTTGAACCGTCACCGGTCACTTAATAATCATACTTTTTATTTTCTGGCAATTAGATATAATCACAACTAAGCTACATGTTGGAGTTTACTCTTCATAGTATTATAATTCATGAAATTTTGGTTTATATTCAAATTTAACAGGATGTGACGATTCGTTTGGAATTAGATAATTATTCAAATTCATCTACAATTCCAACATATACTTGCTTTGATAAATACAATTTGAGGCATCAAAATAAACCTTTGTTTACATGTTTCAACTATCTAATAATATAAATTTGTCTAACAATGGGTCTAAATACCTCATGGACCTCTAAATTTTGTTTATCAATAACTCTTATGATCATACGCTGAAACAATTGAACTGCTATTTTAATAGTAAGGATGTATATATATTATTATAATGTGTTAACATTAGCATAATTTAAGAAAGAGAAAGGACGGAAAGGGAGAGGGAGAGAGAGATGCACGGTGAAGAAGTGTTTCAACAATCTATCGCACGTCACTTTATTATCACTACCCCAAACTTAGCTGGATGTCGGCCTGTTGAGTGTGTCAAAATTTTGTGTTTTTAAATAAGGAATGTATCTAAAACATTTAACCCACACAAATGTACTTTTTTTATCTATCGTTTCTACATGTTAATTTATATTGCTAAGCAATGCAATTCCAAATTAAAAGATAAATTGATATTGCTAATATAAAGTGATTAAAAATAAAGAATTATAGCCATTATTGGTTGGTCATGAAAACTGAAAAACTAGGTGGGGTCTTAGTCAATTGGGGGAGTCAAGATTTTGACTAAGTGCCTTGATTAGTCTTCGATAATGATGCCTCCTCTTAATCCCGTATTATAATTGCTAATCTAATGGTGCATCTAGACTACTATTACTTCACTAACACCCAACTCTTACTATTTAAATTCGTTTTT
>SZYD01000230.1:0-113624 GCA_009363875.1 Mikania micrantha
TGTGGCTGTGGGGTCTTTGCAAGCAGCTCACCTCTGCAGTCTTTGGCTGCATGTCCCCCTTTTCAGCAGCGCTGGCATTGGAAACGGCCACATTGACCCTGTGCATGATGGAAGTTGCACTTGTGGCATTTGGGATGTTTTCCAGCATAGCTTCCTTGGTTCTGGGTGGTTGAGATGGGTGGGGCATAAGCTTGGGTTGCTCCAAACTTACGTTGTTTGTGGTGGTGGTTGGAGAGTGGTTGGTTTGTTCAGGGTGTCATCATTTCCGTTTGCCCTTGTCGTTGGTTGTGGTCACAGCACCACGGGGTGGCAAGAGTCCTTGTGCGACAGCTGAATCGGTGAGCTTATGTGTTAGTCGCACGGCTTGTTGCATGGTTATGGGGTCAGCAGAGAGCACCATGCCCTGAATTTGAGGTGGTAGTCCATCAATGTACTTCTCTATATGTTTGAAGGGTGGGGTTGCCATTTCCGGGCACAGGTTTGCCAGTTCATAAGACCTGGCAGTGTAGGCCTCAACCTCGGAACCTATCATCTTGTGGTTCCAAAACTCAGTTTCAAGTTTCTGCACCTCACCACGAGGGCAGTATTCGCGGTTCAACATTTACTTAAAATTTTCCCAGGGCAGAGCGTTGGCTGCATCAAGCCTAGGTTCTGAACGTTGGCATTCACACAAGTGAGGGCAGCTCCTCGAATGTCCCTACCGCGAACTTGACCCTGTCCTCGTTCCTGCAGTTGCTCATGGCGAAGGCTGATTCCGCCTTCTCAATCTAGCGTAATAGCCCAACGGCTCCCTTAGTGCCGCTGAATGAATGGGGTTTGCAATCCAGGAACATCTTGAACGTGCAGAGAGGTGGGTTAGGATTTGCTCCTGAGATATGCAATGAGTAGAGTTGGGTTAAATATCGGGTAAACGTGTTGAATTGGAAACAAGTGTTTGTAGTGCAAGGTGAATATGAACAGATTCATCACCTTGGTTCAGTGGGTTTTGATTTCGGGCAGCTTCTCGTGCAGCAAGTTACCTCCTCAACCGCTCGTTGATGAGCGCGTACAGTTCAGCTGCAGTAAGGTTGATGTTCCTCGTTCCGCCTGCTTCCTGCGTCCTCCACGTCTTCCAGCCATGATCTTCATAGCGAGAATACGTGTTAGTGTTTGTCTAATGACTAATGTAGTGTGTGCGATAGGTACTGTAAAGACCATGTAGAGCTATCGGCTCTTCCCCGTCATGGGTAGTCACGTGCAGTGATGAACGTAATGCATATAAAAGATGTAACGTGTGTGCAAGTACTACAATACTAAGCACTATGTGTTGTGTGGAGACTAGTGGTTATAGACTAAGTTCCCTAAATGCAAACCTAATTCGCAATAACCGGAGTCTCTGATACCAATCAGTCGCACCCCGAGAAATCCCGTCCCTCTGGGGCGCGAGCGGCGGCAGATTGTCAGGATCGCAGTCTCGGTCACACAACATGCGAGACCTATATGTCTGATTTCGTACGTACATCCAGTAATTTGGATAAAACAGTTTAGTAATATCAGAGTTGCGGAAGTAAAGTATAAGTTGACAAAATGGTTTGCTCATACATAATTTGCGGAAGCGTTAATTTTAAAACATGATTTCAAAATGATAAGTAACCATAGTTGCGGAAGCGATAAAAGTAGTTTTCAATACATAACAATCAAATGATAATATTGTTTGATAGACTAAGACACTTAAACAGATGCATGCGACTCCGGCCTAGCATCCTATTCCTGGTGCGCGTGCCTTAGTTACCTGAGAAAACATGCGAGAAAAAGGTCAACACAAAGGTTGGTGAGAGCACAGGTTTGTAATCAGCAGTAAACATCAAATGTTTAGAGTAAATGTTTAGCAGGTCTAACTTTTCAATACAATGCAATATCAATTGATAGCTAGTCAATATGTTCTATTCATATGCGGGTTCGCAACCGAAGCTAACATGCTGCCTCCCGCCATGTCCATCCAAGACATGACAAATGTTGTTTGGTCAATTATGCACTGTCACCTCCAGTCGGGGTGGCCATACGGCTCGCAACAGTGGGGGCTTGTCAGGCCCAAATAGTACTATTCAGAATTACCACGCTGAGCGCAACGTGCTATTAACGGTTCGAGGTGTGTGTAATGAGGACTTATCAGTTTTGTGGATGAATGCCACACATATGCATATACAATATTAGCATGTACAAAAATAGCCAAAAGTGTGTAAGTTGTTCAAAAATAGTTGTAAGCAATGTTTTCTCCCCCCAAAGGTAGAAAATGTAAAAAGGGGCCGTGAACTCACCTGATTAGCAGTTCCGGTATGTGTGTGTTCGCGTCTGCGAAAGCTAGCACTGCTAGTATGCACCTATAACCATATAGGTGTGAGTATGTGTTTTGTGGTGTGTTGAATCCATACAACTCCAAGTGTCGGTGTGCTCAACCGAGTGCGTGCGTGTTGACTAGAGAGACTCGATGAATCGTTGGTGACACGATTGTTGTGTCTATGTGCCTTGATGCGCATAAGACACCAAAATGCATCCTATGACTCTAATCACATAAGTTACCATTTTTAGAAAGTTTCTAATTTAGGAAAGTGTGATTATGAAATTCCATTTCATAAAACTAATGACTTCCAATATGTTTATAAAATACGTTTAAACTCTTAAACATGTCGTTTGTGCATAAATCACCATTTATGCCGTTTGCCCAAATAAAGTTTCCTTATTTGGAAAGTATCCGTTTAAAAACTCCTTTTCACAAATCAAGGTTTCCAATATGCTTAGAAATCATTCTAAACATATTTCAATAATCAAAGTTCATCAAAACCTTTAAAACATCAAAAGCCCTCTTTTGATTTTTAAAAGTTTCCATTTTTAGAAAGTTTCTATAAAACCAAGTTTTGACAAAAATCAAATATCCCAATGTTGTTTCTAAACACTCCAATACACATTTAACAACATCTAGACATGTCTAACATGTCTAGATCGTCACAAATCCAAGACTTGCAACATAAAAGTTTCCTTTTATGGCAAGTTTGTCCAAATCATCATCAAATCAAACCTAACTTAACCAAAACTCAATTCTAACATTTCTAAGCACCAAAATCAGTAAATCTACAACAAGTACTCATCAAATCACAACGATTTCAAGCACAATAATCATATGGAGTTGCATGGGTGATTACCCATTGCATGTGCGATCTAATGCTTGATAACCTTTTTAAACTACCTTGTAAGCTAAGATTTGAGTGGTAGCAGGTGTTTGAAGTCCTGGAAATGGCTGAAGGTGGTCTCTCGCGTGTTGCTAGCTTCCAAGACCTCCTATGGTAGCTCCAATGTCCTCAAATCTTCAAGGATGCAAGGATGTGGCTTAGGAAGTGTTTAACAAAGATTTAATGACTGATTTCGAAGGTTTCAGTTGCTGGGGAGATGAGAGAAATCGGAGTAGAGGGTGAAAAGAAACGAGTGGAAAGGATTGGGGTTGATTAAATAGAAAAATCTAATATGCATGGCCTTCGCGTACCGCGGAGGCCGATGAAAATTCATCATCGCGTACCGCGATAGGATTCGTGAGTTTCGAATGCCGGTTTTCTTCGCGTACCGCGAAGATTTTCGCCGAAGGGGTATCGCGTACAGCGATGGGTCCATATACATGTTTTTCGATTTCGTTGATATGATTTCGCTCGTACTCGATTCCTAACGTTTATTCTAAACATCTAATGCATGTTTAAGCATATAATCATATAATAACACATAAGTTTGATCACCACGTTTGTGAGACTCGTGTGTGTGTGTTTCGATAATTCCTCGAATTATCTTTGACAGTTTGTGCTCGTGTCTAACGAAGTGTTTGCATGCTTGATTAATCCTAATCAACGTGTGACGCACAATTCAATAATTCCCTGAATCATTGTTTTGTGTTAGTGTTGTGTTTGTCACACTTGGTTTCCAAAACCAATGTGCAATGTATGATTCGATAGTTCCTCGAACTATCGTTCGCAGTTGTGTGTGTTCAACTCATCTAATTAAACATAATTAAATGAAATGCAACAAGTATAATGTGAAATGTAAAGAATATAAGAGTTGCAATTTACCTGAAATTGCCGGGTGTCACATCATCCCCTTGTTGAAAGAAATTTCGTCCCGAAATTTGGTTGTTGTTGGTAGTGTTTGAGAAGCAACAGTGTTTGAAAGACAAAATTTTCGGTTGTCACATAATTTAACACAATGAGGTGAATTTAGATAGTACTGTTGTGTCACACCCCGACTGATGACGGAACAATTCGGGACGCAAGCTCGACTGTTCATTAGCTCATGGTGCTATTATACGTTTCAATATTTAATGCATCATTATTAAAACAATACAACATTTCATTCATTAAATTCAAAAACATTACATGAATTGAATAGAAAACAGTTACAATGAGGGAGCTAACAATACAATTGAAAACCTAACATTGTTTAAAATTAAACAAAGTCCACTAATCTTATCCTATGCATCCACCATAGTCTTCATATTAACCTGTTACATATGTAAAATAAATTTGGGTAGTATATATTTAAGAATGTGCTTAAAAGTTTAAATGCAAACAAAGTCTAAATTAATAAGACCTAAAGTAAGTATACTACAAGTTCAAATTGAATTATTTGGCTCTTTCACCTTTACTAACTTAATGGCATAAGTCATTAATGAAAGGCAACTAGTTACAACAATTTAATATTGACTATTTCACCTTTGCATTTTACAACAACCAAAGCTATTGTGCAAAGACTACTAGTTACATAGATTATCGGCTTTTTCACCTTTGCAATATATAATGACCTAACTTATATTACACGGGCTACTAGTTACATTGACTACACATAGCATGACAAGATGATACATTGAATATAAACAAGTAGGCATACAAGCACATAAGTCAAACAACTTAGACTCATATTTTGCATCTAATTTTTATTGTTGACACTAGAGTAACAAGGTTCAGTATAACATATGTAACATCCTTGAATACAAAAGTAAAAGAGGGAGTATGAGTGAAACTAACTTGTTTAGATGCTTAGCTAGTTCTAAGGTTCTTGAAATGAGGAGGCAAAGCTATCTACTCACCTAAAGTTAAGTAACAAGTCTTAGAATCCCAATAGTTCAAAGTTCAAGAATCCTAAAACTATGACATCCTAATGGAAGTACTAGTTTGAATGAGTCTATGTTGAATGAATACTTAGAATGACTATCCTTATAATATTGATTTAATAAAATAGAATATCAAATATTCTTTTTTATTTACCAATATTATTGTATGAATAAACTAGACTAATGTTTTAAGAATATTTAATAATATTCTTCATAAATAAAATAGAATATGAGATTTTTATTTTATTTATTTTGTATATTGAATTGCTACTTGAAGAAATTTCCATCCATTTCTTTTCTAATTTAAATCATTTATTTGTAATTAAAAGTTTATACATTTGAATTATAAGATTTATTTGTTTGGAATTCATTTATAAAATTATATTTAGTCTTTCAAGGAATTTAAAATAAACCTTGTATTATTTTGAATAATAATATTGAATTATTTTATTCCAAAATTGTAAAGACAATATTTTTGAATTTGGATTTTAAACAAAACAATTGGGTATTGGAATGATTTGAAATAAGTTTTATAAGTTTTAGAAATATTCTAAATCAAATGTTTAAAATATGTTTTTGAAAGCATTTTGTTATGATATTTAACTCATTTAATATATTATATATATATATGTATGTATATATGTTTTAAGTTTGTAACAGAAGCAGAGAAAACATGAAAACACACCCCAACCAACGGCAGAATACGTTGGGGAGCGAGTTTGATTGTTTAAAAGCTCATGGCGCTATGATTAAGTTTAAGTATTTACACATCCATATTAAATAAAATGCAAACATTCATTCATTCAACCAAACAAATATTCAATACAAACATTCAAATTCAAATACAAAGAAATAGATAACATTGTTTAAATTTAACTACGTCCAATACTAAGGCTTCCTTCTTGCTCTTCATCTTATCATGTTACATATGTAAAATAAATATCAACTATTTGCATAGTTGGTGAGCAATTCTATATTTTAATAAAATACTTAAAAGGATGCAAAACTAGTAAACTAAATAGAACTAGATCTAAAGCATATGTAAGTTGCAAGTATTACAAAGCAAGAATCCAAACAAATGATATTGTAAAGCTTAAATCAAGACTAGCTAGATCTTTAACTTAAACAATGTAAATCATAATGTCTATGTATGTGTACCTTTCACCTTTTTGACACAAACAGAAGTCATTGCGAAGAATGTAGCTACATTCTTAGGCTACTAAATACTAGTATATGTTTGATGTATGAAACATCTTCTAACCTAATTCCTGCATAGCAATTAGCACTTAAGTTCACATAGCATCTAAATCATGTCTACTAAGCTTAAAAGTTTGCATCATGCATATGTTTTTGACTCTATGAATATGTTTTTGTATAATACATATGTGACATCCCAAAAAGTTACAAAATGTAAAAAGGGAGTGAGAATTAACTCACTTGTATCAAGTCTAGCCTTGTTTCAATTGCTTCTTGTGTTTGAAGAAGGAAAAGCTAGCAATCTTGCCCTAATGTTCAAAGCATATATGCATCACTTAACAAACTATTTTTTTTATAATTCATTTAAAAAATATTCTTTTTGTTATTTGATATTGTAACTAAAGCTCGACCCGTTCGTACAACATGATGCACCAAAATATAAATATATAGGGTTACATTTGGTAATAACTCTACTTTGGTGTCATATTTGTAATTATGTCAAAGAAAAATAATAAAAAAATAAAAGAAAACATGATTTGCCTACATAAAAAAAAATTATTATGTTTATTTATATTTGTATGATTCTGATCATAATCTTTATGATCAGTGTTTATCAATTTATGGATAATGATGAATTTTGATAAGTATATGGAGCATATTCAGATAGGGATCAATATTATCGTGCACTCTCTTTTGTCTTAAATATGCTTGAGGTTGCATCACACACATTTGTATTTTTTGTTCAACACTTGTGTAAATACCGAGCCAAGATTTCAAGCTCGTTTACAAGCCTAGCCAGACTCGGTTTTTACCAAGTGAGTTTATGTAAAATTCCACATAACAATAATTATAAAAACTAATGATACATCTGTTTTGAATAAAAGCATCTAATGTATTATTAACTTGAGTGTTTGACTCGTTTATCACTATTTCAAATCGTTATATATGTATATAAAAAAGTTAAATCTGGGAAATAAAAAACAAAGAGGAAGAAGCTAGATTAGTAGTTGACGGACCTTGAAAAAAAAACTCTTACGGGGTCCGAAAGCCATAGACCTATGTTTTTCTTATTGCTATGTTTCGGATTATATATTTGGCCGGGTCAATTTTTATTTAAAAACTTTAATTATATAATTTTACTTGCATTGGAAAAACTAAATATGTTCTAACAAACAAGACATAAAAGATTTTAAAATAAAAATATGAGTAAAAATTACATTTTTAAAGATGTAGAAATGTTGAGTGGAAGGAAAACTTGGGTTTTGGACTAAACTGTTATTTTTCTAGGCGGTTTTAAATGCACATGATCACTTAAAAAAATTAAAAAAATAACAATAGCTGCTAAAAATAGTCAAAAACATCGCCCTAGAAAAGTACATAAATCGCCCAAAAAATTTCAATAACCGACTAAAAATACCATTGAAAACCGTCCCAAAAATTATAATAACCGCCTAAAAAAATACCTTTTTAAAATTGTCCCAAATAAAAACCTCCCTAAAAATGTTCCTTTTTAAGCTGTCCAAAAAATATAAAGAAGCCGTCGAAAAAAATCTTTGTAAAACCGCCCCTAAAAAACAAAGAAATTGTCTCCAAAACCAAGCATCTCAAAACTGCCTTCAAAAATATTATAAAACCATTTAAATTAACCTTTTAAACATTTTTTTTGCAACAGTTTATTGATAAACCGCCCAAAGTTTCTACGAGTCGCAATAAAACCGTTTTTAAAAAAATTAACACCTTAAAAAAACAATATTTTACTAGTGCATACTACCCTCTACAAACGTTTTTGTAAACTAAGCATTATAGTTGCATTAATATAATTATTAGAATTTTACAAATAAGTTTAAACCATTAATGTATTGTTAAAAACTAGTTCAACTTTATTTTTTTAAAAACAAGAAGGCTTAAGGATTTTAAGAAAGAAAAACAAAGAAGGCTGACTCGATACCTATAAAATTTTTCGACGAAATACTATTAAATCGACCATCACAAGCGAAAAAAGGGCAAGGGGTGGGGCTAGAGGTGGGCAAAAAGCCTGGAACCGGAACTGGTAGGTACGGGCGGTTCCGGATTCTCCGATCAATCGGAACTGAAACCAAAAAATTGGAACCGGCTCCACCTTTACCCGGCAAAATCAGAATCAGGAAATGCCAAAAACCAGTTGAAACCGGTAAAAAATCAGATTGGTTTAAGAACCGTTTCCGATTCAAAAAAAAATGTTTTGCCCACCTATAGACAAGGTCACCTTAAATGGTCCGTCCTTGGTTAGCAGGTATTTAGTATTTAGTATAGTGTGGTTAACATCATGCATGCTGGCTGCTGCAACCATTATTGGGTATCAGAAGCGTGTTACGTCAGTCAGATGTTCCCTTTATGGGTGATTACACACTCTGACTGGACCACCCAAGATACTATTTTCCGGACCACTATATTCAAGTCTGGGTTCAAGGCGGCCTAATAAAAGATTATGCCAGGTCCAATATAAATCAATCGATAATGTGAGTTTTAATTTATTTATACATACTATTATTTTTTATTTAATTGCTAAATTCTTGAATGATGTGTTTGCTGGAAAAGACAACTTTTTTAAGAACTTAAAGTTACAATTTAAAAAAAAAAAAAAAAAAAAAATTTGTATGGTAAAATGTTAAATCATTATTTTATTAGTATGTAAATATATAACACTCATTTGGCTCCTCCATCAGTTGTATGTCAATTTCTACATGTTCTATGGCTGCAATGAAATGATCATCTAACCACCATGACCTCTGGGTGTTATAATTAGGTGAACCAGCCCTCCCTCTAATTGATTAAACCACCTCTCCTAAGCATTCTCGATGAATCAACTTAAGAATTGAAAAACATAATGATTTAGCTAACACCAAAACTCATATATCAAAAAAAGTTTGATTGTCAAACTTGATGAGACTCTGTCAAAATATTTATTTATACACTAACCTAAACACGTTTGATTGCAATTAGCTAGGATTGATACACAATAAGATACATCAAAATTTTAAATCCTAACAACCTAGCCGAACTTATTACTTTATCCATGCTTCACATGTGCACATTGATGAAGCTTCATTGGGGCCGGGGGAAAGAGGCGACCGCCCCCCTCTTTTTCTGTCCATAGTGTTAATTTTTTGACCGAAATGTTATTTTTAGTTAAAAATAGTGGTTTCGCCCCCGCTCGCTTTAAAAAATTAACATGTAATTTTGTGTTTCAAAAATTATGCCCTCCTCTCAAGTCAACCAAGCTCCATCACTGCATGTGCACCGCTTTGTGCTCTAAGTCTCCAACATTAAACTCCGACCCAAATTTCTGAGTCCTTTTTTTAAACGGTATCTCCTTAAACCTGATAATATCAAGAGCCGTTCTACTTTTCATTGAAACGAAACAAAACATGTCTTCTACCATCATCTTATCGATATTGTCGATGTAGCCGGCCAATTTGCTCTATTTTTCTGTGTTTGCACTAGTAATCTTTTCATTTAAGAGGCAAAGCCTCTACCAAGATCGAGAATTAGTTTCACGTTGGCTTTCTTCTCTACCCTAAACCAGTTGTTGTCACCGCTCCTCCAAAGCTGGGCACCACACTCCATCATCTACATGAAAGAAAATACGATTGTGTGTACAACGTTAAAACTTTCATGGGGTCACGTCAAATTTCTTGGATCAGTCAGAATTAAAGTGTATACACCAAAGAAAAAAAATCACAGGGTGTGACCAACCTCATAAAACACACTTAGTCCCAATGTCTGTGATCAATTAAAGCTATGAATAAATGAACACGATGATTTACCTAAAACTCAATCCATATATTTAACAAAGAATATGATTGTTCAAATAATGACCCTAGCATGGTATATATAGACTAACCTAGAGTCCTAGACCACTTGGACTATAATTAGGATTGCGTAAGAAAGATATATAAAACTTTAAAATCCAAGAAACATGCATATAAAGTAATAACTATTTGTTAATGTGATCATGAACTTGTCTCTTAGATAAAAATGTCCTGACTTTAATTTCATTAAAAAAACGAATTTAGTTTAAAGTAATATAAAAATAAAATAGATTTGGTATTAAAAAATAATAATTAACTCATTCACATTTGACCTTGGTGTACGGACTTTGGCTCCAAGTCTAATCGAGTTTTTTTCCAAATAGGTGTTGGTGGAAAACTTATTTACCAAAATGGGTGATTTGAAAAATATTTACTAAAATGGGTGTTTTTCATGTATTTTCTTTATTTTGAACTAACTTATTATAATTTCTTTTTAATTTAATCAACATATTTCATAGTTAGTTGGTTGAAAACAAAATAGAAAAATATTATAATATGTTGATTGAATTACAAAAATAGTTAAAAATAAAAAAATAAGTGAAAAAACATCCATTTTGGTAAATATTTTTCAAATCACCCAATTTGGTTATTAAGTTTTTTCTACCAACACCTATTTGGAAAAAAACTCAAGTCTAAGAAATCCCCAACGTACATGTACCTCCTTCTTTTGATCTTTTCTCTGAAGTCTTTTCTAAAACGATAGATGCCAAATTTACTGCGTATTTAATTATTTATTTATGTTAACAATTTTATTGCACGCTGCAAGGGAGACTTAGACCTTTTTGATCGATCTAGGTAAAATGTAAGCTTTATGATGTAAGTATGTTATTTTTTTTTTAAATTTAAATAAATCTCGTCATTAAATTGTTAGAGAAACTAAAATACAAAAACGAAAAAAGAAAAAACATATTGTCATAAAGTATGTTATTGTGTATAATAAAATCCTAAAACACATTGCCTACAACAAAAAATTTTGCGAATACCGTTACTATTGAAGCATTATGTTTTTTTTTTTCCTTTTTGGTGGGTGGGGGTGAGGCAAGGTGGTGGTTTATAACTGAAACATAACCATCTTAATTTGATTAGTGTTCTGATTACGACTAATGTTTAAATCACAATACTTTATCAATTTGAAACTAGTTTACTTGATAAGGACCTTGTCATTTAGTTCAGATTTCCTGGTTCAAATCCAGGTAACAAGTAAATTAGTTTTGGGGCACTTTTGGACTTGGATTAGGAGTATGAGAGATAAGGATGTTGAGGTGGATGCTCACACACACAACGATTGACTGAACAAGGAGCAAATTATTTTTAGGACCGATTAGGGGTTGCACGAACACGGATAAGATAAGAGAGGGGTGATTAAAATGGTTTGAACACATAAAGAGGAGACGGATGATGACCCTAGTTAGAACCTAGAAACCCTCATTGTCGAGAAAGGAGGAGCAGAGGCTGACCCAAGTTGATCTAGAACGAGAGAATTAGATAGAACTTGTTAGACTTACACTTCTCAGCAGAGATGATTGGGATGAGAGTTCTTGAAGATATCAACTTAGAGTTACATACATCCACAAGTCATATCGATTTGTCTGGGGGCTTTAGTTTGTTTCCACACTTATGTTTAATTTGATTAGACTTTCCTTAACATGGTTTTTACACTCTTACTTACCTTAGCATAGCCTTGTCTTCTCACGTGCTTTTTTATTCTTTAGTTTAACTTTGCCCTGTTTTATTTCTCTGCTTTTGTTTGTCGAAGCATAGCACCACCTTGGCTGGTTTCTACACTATTTTGGTTGTCGTGGCTTAGATTTTGCCTTGATTTATATGTAGTTTTTCCTTAGCTTCTTGTATGCTATCTCATTATATAATATCTCATGAAACGCTACCTATATTATCATCTCATCTATGAATGCAAGTATAATTATTTTCTTTTTTTTTTTGGAATTGGTGATCTCTGTAGGAGTGGTCTCTCTATCCATGTGATAGAGGTAAGTTTTGCTCTCAACTCACTCTTCCCCTTTCTCTAGACCCTTTGTTATATGTGAGACCTACTAATTAATTATGTTTGTTTGTTAACGAAAATGATCATAAATCTTGGGTTAATAAATGAACAAATATTTATGCTCCAAATGATGGAGAACATGAGGATTTATATCTTTGAATGGTGTAATCTTTCCAAATTCAAAACACAAAGTTTATTTACATGTTTGAGTTCTTATTTAACCTTATTATTCTCAGTTCGGGACTAACTCATTTGGTAAAGACTTTACCTCTTAAATAGGAGGTCACATGTTTAACTTGAGCAAGAGGTTGATTAGTTGAGGGTTAGGAGCAATTTATGAGTAAGAGTAGAATAGATTTGCTAGTTAAGAAAAAAGTTTAACATGAGTGCAATCAAAGATATAAGTCCAAGCATTAGAGTTAGGTGTTTGCTTTTGTCTAGCTTCTTGTTATAAGTTTGATGCTTAATACATGGCCTTTTGACATTAAAAAAAAGTAATTAATTTAAGTTAACATCTAAATAAGGTAACATCTAAATAAGTTAACATGTGTGTTCCTTGTTCAAAACGGGTGTTACAACCTCTGAATGACACTCACACCCATAAATTTTGGCCGTGAGCAGAGAACTTAAACTCCTACGAAGGTTTAGTGATTTTATAATGGATACTAAGTTAAAAACCCATGTATTACATGGGTTGAATAAATCAAATATATTATAAACAATATTTTTTATAATGATTTGTATGTTTTATAACATTAATTGTTGATAAATACTAAAGGATGATCGAATACTTAAAATAATAAATTACAAATAATAAAAAAAATATGAATTATAAAATTACATTTTAAGATATTATATAATTGAAAATTCTTGTAAAGAACAATTATATATTTGATATTTAATAGTATAATTTAATTATACAAAATCATTAAGATTTAATTTATTTAATCTTAAAGACAATTAAGTAGTATTTAATATGAGAGATAGGCGGGAAAAATTATTCTAAAGCTTATGAGGTGGTGACATGTGTCAAGTGTTGCTATTTTTTTATTAAAATACTAGGTTAAATCACGTGTGTTACACGGTTTTCATATACAAAATGTTATATACTTTTTAATAAAAATTAAAGTTGCGTCTATAAAAAATAAGAATTTTTTTATAATTATGCATATTGCATTTTAACATTTAAATCATCCTATCAAGCTAAATATTTTAAAATATTTAAAAATAATTCATGGAAAATAATTACTATTATTATTATTATTGAATATTTTATGAACATAATTTGAAGTTAATGATAGTAAAAGACCAAAATATAAGTTTTGATAAGAAAAGAAGTTTAACTAAAAACTTTATAACTAATTGCAGATTAAATTCATTTGCTTAATAATATATTAATTATTTTTCATATCTATAATTCACAATGCATGATTAGATAATGGATATCAATAATTAAATAATAAATATACATTTAAATACAAAAATTAAATGACTACAATGATAATAAATGTTACCAATTATATATATATTTTTCAATTAAGAGTTATAAACAGATAATAACAATTTAAAATAAGTTGTCAAAAAAAAATATATGAATATTAAAGTTCATTTTCATATTTTATTATATAAATTACCTGAATAAGTAAAAATATTTATATACTAACATTTAATAATATTACAATGCATAAAAAGAATTAACTTTTATGAATTATAATTATACCATAATTTGTAAAATATATAAATAAATACTTAGTTTTTGTAACTTACCTAAAAAATGAAAAGATTTAAAAGTTTTATATTATTTAATGAAAATATTAAGTTAAAATATAAAAATATATGAATATACATGAAATAATTTAGGTTTTCAATATTCTTGTCATTTTTAATAAAATAATTATTTGTATAGTTTACAATTTGTTTTATAATGTATCTATTTTATTTTACTTTGTTTAGTTATTTTTATCAATATACTCTAAAAATATTATTAAATTTCTATTTTGAAAGTGTAAGATATTCATGACTTAATTATTTATTTGTATACATAATTTATTAAATGTTATTAAATTTAAGAAAATAAGTTAAAGTAATAATTTGTCATATTTATTAATTATCACTATTAATTAAGGAATGTTAATAAATGATTTAATGCTCCAAGTTTTAGGTAGGAAATAAAAATGAAACATACTCTATTGCATGACATGTGACAAACAAAAACCTTGATTAATTATATAAGATAGATAAGATAAGATTTACTCTTAAATATCTCTAAGCCAATTAGATCCTTAAAACAATTAAAGAATATTTATAACTAGGTTATTATCCCGTGTATTACATGGAATAAATATAAAATATTAAACAATTAGAACTAATAATTTAAAAATTATAAAACAATATTTTGATATAATATGATCAATGTATGTATTAACAAATACTCTAAGAATTAAAACAACAATTCGAAAGTTTCGTAACTACATAATTTATATTTGATAGGTAAAAAACTATTTACATAATTGTCACACCCCGAGCCGGCGGGGTTGGATCGAAGTCCCCGTCGGGCGGAAGGTTCCCGGGGTGCGATATCTTGAATGATAATCATGATGATCAGATTGTTTTACATAGCATCAATGTTTAAGAATAACTAAGCACAATCAAATGATAATTAGGATTACGAAGTTAAATTACATTGTCAATGTTCTGCAATTTAACTAGGTAAACCTATCAAAAGAATATCATGTTCATATCTTGTAACTGTTCAAGATATCAAAAGTGTATAGCTTCCATAGCAAAACATGTGCTTCTCCAAAGTCTACTAGGTCTGCTAACTGGCATCCTAGTATGCAATCCAAAAGCTTAAGCCTATTCCTGTGCGTTACCTGAGAAAGCATGTAAAAAGATCAAGTCAACACAACGGTTGGTGAGTTCATAAAGTTTATAAGTTGAAAATAGTTTTAGCAAACCTCTTCTGATAAAACCTTAACCTCATTAACAACACCTGTATCATCCAACTCGGTATGCTTATATATAGGGCATATGTAAGGGACAAGCCCTAGCCAACATCCCACCACATACTAAGTCGCATAGGACATTGCTGTTAATGATAATTAAGCATTTTACCTACCATTCGATTCATCCTTCATCATAGCTTTAGTTTACTGTTTTCAACGTTTACAAGTCTATAGCATTCGTATGTACTAGCTTCAATAAGTTTAACAAGCATCGTGTTTAAAAGTTTATGATGTTGACCCCAAAAGCATGCATCCCTTAGGTAACAACCTTAATCTCATTAACACCACCTGTATCATCCAACTCGGTATGCTTATATATAGGGCATATGTAAGGGACAAGCCCTAGCCAACATCCCACCACATACTAAGTCGCATAGGACATTGGTATTAATGATAATTAAGCGTCTTACCTACCCTCCATTTCGTTTATAGCTTTAGCATTATGTTTAAGTTTATAGCATGAGTGGACATTGAGGAATCACTGTATGGCAAGCACTGAGAGGCCATAAGTCTACCCCTCAAGTCCCGACTATAAAGGTCACCCTATGGCAAGCTCTGAGAGACCATAATAGGTGCCTTCTAGTCCCGACTGTGAAGAACACATGAAGGCAAGCACTGAGAGACCAACTATTGTTCTTCCATAGTCAATAGTTTATAGCATCCAATGTTTAACAACCGGAGAGGCAAGCACTGAGAGGCCAAACCGTTGTTTTAGCTTATCAAGTTTATAGCTTTTAAGTTTAGCAACCGGAGAGGCAAGAACTGAGAGGCCAAACCGTTGCTTTTGCATAACAAGTTTATAGCTTTTAAGTTTAGCAACCGGAGAGGCAAGCACTGAGAGGCCAAACCGTTGCTTTTGCATAATAAGTTTATAGCTTTCAAAGTTTATAGCACTAAGAGCACTCCACGCATTTCGAGCATTTAAGCATAGTAAGCATATGGTATTTGCATTATAACATCGGCACTGGGCATTAGTATATGGCATTAAGCATCTAGGTTATGAATATAGATTATAGCATAAGCATTACGAGTATAGTTTAAGAATATAGTTTATAACATAAGCATCTAGTTTATGAATATAGTTTATAGCATAAGCATCACGAGTATAGCTTAAGAATATAGTTTTAGAATATAGTTTAAGAATATAGTTTATGAATATAGTTTATTACATAAGCATTAAGCACTTATTTTAAGCATCGAGTGTATAATCTAAGCTTCTAGTTTGCAACATAAGCATCAATCACCATGTTTAAGCATATTGTTATAGCATAAAGATCAAGTCTCATAGGCATCCAACATATGTTTTCAAGCCTCAAGTTTAAGTATAAGTTTCAAGTCTATTGCTTTTCAAAGTATTCTAAGTTCCCGCATAAGTTTCACTATAGGCATCATGTTTATGTTTAAAGCATTAAATAACATTTCAAGAGTTTTATGAAAATGTTTAACATGCTTCTCAGTCCCGAAGTAAAACAAATAAGTTTGAAAAGGGACAAATGAACTCACCTTGTTGTTGTAGGGTTGACTTAGCTTAAAAGAATGAAGACACGCGCTCCTTGATTGTATTTGATGTATGTTCACGTTCCTGTATTGATTTCACATTGTTTTCGACTCGTAAGTACCAATTGTTGTAATGTGTGTGTATATGTGTTAGCCCTAATGTTGGCTAACACTCGTGACTCATGGTCTTGGTTTTCCTTCGGCTCTTATCTAAGTGTCATAGATTTCATAATACGTAACAAATTTAATTGAAATTTGCTTGTCATATTCATTATCAATCTCATGATTTTAGAACATTTCTTAGAAGTACTTAGACTTTTTATAAATTTTGTTTATTACTTAAATGTTAAGAACATTTGTCTTCCTTGAATTTATGTGTATCACGTTCATCAAGTTTGAGCCGAATGTTGTTTATGTGAGACTTATTTAAACGGAGTGAGTCTATTCACCCTTTGGGCCCAATTAGAAGTGTTGACCAAATGTTGAGACCATGGGCCCATTGGGCCAACATGGGCCAAGTGAGTTGTGAATTGGGCTTCGGGGCCTTCGATTAATTTTTGGGCCGGTTAAGGAATGATGGGCCTGTTGGGCCGGTTGTCACAAGTGGTTCACAACAAAATGCAAGTGGGCCGATTTTATGGGCCTCAAATGTTAGTGGGTCTTGTTAATTGCTCTCTGGGCCGGCTAAGAGGCTTATGTTTTTCTGTTGGGCCAATAAAATATGCATTGGGTCGATCGAACAATATTTGATATGGCAGCGAACCCATGGTGCCCAAAGGTTCGACCACATCTGGATGAGCATAGGTTCGGCATCCCCACAAGCTGGTTCAATCAATGATTCGGATGTGGCTCAAATAGTTCGGCTCCTGCATGAACAAGGGTTCGGCTATGCATGCCCATAGGGGGGTTCGGGAACAGCATGAGGGTTCGTCAGGCACATGTGGGTTCGCCAATCAGGAGCAAAGGTTCGACAGCATCATAGGGGTTCGTGGTCCATCAGGGTTCGGCTAAGGTGTCTGTAATAGGTTCGTGATCACAAAGGTTCGCCTCCTACATGGGTTCGCTTGCATGGTTCGGGAGTAGGAAGGTTCGTAGCCATTGATGGTTTGGTGGTAGGTGAAGCTGGCGAGTACAACAGGTTCGCTTGTCAGGGAACCATCAGGGTTCGGCTCTTTCCAAAAGGTCCGGCCACCTTTGCAAGGTTCGGCCGTCCTTGAGACCCACGAATCCGTTGTAGCTGCCGTCACCACCACGTTCAACTATCAGATCTGGTTATTTCCAAGTATTTCCACATGCAGGTCGGCTCATGGCACAGAATGGATAGTGTGGGTCGAAGGGTTTCACCGGTTAGATGGGTTGGCCGGACAAATGGGTTAAAAACCCTAATTTTCAGTGAACTTTCAAGCTTCGTACCTTCGCTTCAGCTGGATAAAACTTCAGATGAGTTGTACTTTCATGTAGAGGGCTTCAAGATGGTCGTTTAGGCGAAAGAATCATCCGATTTCGTTAAGAAACGAGTGAGATATGCTTGTTTGAAGGTAGAAAAGTGATGGTTATGGTGGTGGCCGGAAATGGTGAGTAGAGAGAGAATGGAGATGAAATAAATGAGGTAGGTGACTCAACTTAGGGTTTATATACCCCGTGGGTATTCGGGTTCATTTCGGTCGCTCGGTTCGCATTTTCGTCGCGTATCCGGGTCGTTACGCTTGTTTTTCGTAATTAAATTAAAAAGAATTTATTTTAGAATGTTTTAGATTACGAATATTATTGAAAATTATTTTAATTATCGTTATGTTTATTTATCTTTCGAATTAAATGATTTATTCGCGTTTCGCTAATTCGTTCACGATTTAATAAAATAGTTTAGTTTTATTATTTTATGATGAGTTTCAAAATTGTAAAATAGGAAATATTTTATTTCCTTAAATTTATGATCGTTCGTGTCGTTATTCTTTTTCGTTATCGTTTCATCAGATCGCGTCACCATCGCGCGTATTCGTTCGAATCGTCATTCGAACGAACACGTCGATGGTTTGGCTTTCTGATTCTTGTTTTCTACTGTTAAGTCATTATTTCAGAACGTTAAACTATCAGAATCATTCGTACAGATCGTCACCTATACGAATAATTCATCTGTTTAGCATTCCATAACAATAACCGTTAAAGTTTTGTCTTGTTTAACCTCACATACGTTTATACGCAATAGTATCATATCAAGTATCTATGTTTCAACACTGTGTTGTCTGACCTGTTTCTGACTGTTAAACTCTAAGGTTTAAGTCAGATTCAGACAATCGTTTAATAGTTTCATGTTAATCAGAAATGTATCAATTGCATAACATAGTTTCCCGTAATGTGTACTTGAGTTACTGTACAAGTTACTGTACAGTTTACTGTTCCGGTAACGATTCCGGCACAGATGTTACATAATTATTAAAGTTATTTTGAACGACGAATGAGCATTTAAAAAAGTTTAATATGAATTGACTAAATTTATTTTGTTATAAACCAATGGTTTTATCAAAATTTGTATGTTGAATATCATATCAGTTGTTCGTGAAATAAGAAATTAATTAAGATTTAAAAATTATAAATAATAAATACATAAAAATTATAAAATTATATTTTAAATTAAGATATAATTGAAATCTACTTATAATTATTAAGAATAAAAATATTTATATTTTGCATTTAATTATGCAATTTAATTATTTAAAATTATTAACCTTAAATAAGAGAGAAAATTAATAAAATATAATTAAGTGAGAGATTAATATAAGAGTTACAAGTATCAAAAATTTAATAATGAATGTATATAAAATAGACATGTGGCAAAAATTGATGATACATAAATATGAGAGTGACAAGTGACATTTGTTATTACTTTATTAGGTAGTATAGATTTGCCATTCGAACCTACCAAAGAACCCTAATGAATATTTTTGCATCTAAAGCCTGAAGGCGACTGATGTAACAAATATATAGATACTCTTAACTAGAATATTAAACATGATTCTTGTCTAACCCATAACACATAATCTGGTGTTTTTGTCTAACTACAAGGCTATAATAATAGACGTTATGGTCACGTACGTGACACCTCAATTATTATGAAGGTTATATTGTTTTAATTATTTAATTTTTTAAAAAGAATTACATTTGGAGTAGGTGTGTGATATGTTGATTTGACATTCATATATATAGAGGGAGGGGAAGGTTCCATTGTTAACCCTCCCTTATAGCGTTAACCGCTTAACCCTAGCGTTTTTTGCCCGAATCTTAAATTTTTTTTTTCATGGTTTTTATTTTGCAAAAATAAGGGGGGTTTCTTTTTTTTGTTTTTGCTAATTCATCACCGTTTAGAAGTTATTGTAAGTGTAAGTTACTTACACTTACTTACAATCCGTATCTGATGCAGTAAATGTAAGTAAGTGTAAGTAACTTACACTTACAATAACTTCTAAACGGTGATGAATTAGCAAAAACACAAAAAAGAAACCCCTCCTATTTTTACATAATAAAAACCATGAAAAAAATTTTTTAAGATTCGGGCAAAAAACGCTAGGGTTAAGCGGTTAACGCTATAAGGGAGGGTTAACATTTGAACCTCTCCCTATAGAGGGATGTTTAAATAAGAAGTATATTTTGTCTAATAACAATAACAACAATTTAAAAACAACATTTGACAACCCTAATGAAATCCGATTGAACTAATTCCGGATGCGTTGGAACCGTCTTGTCGAACTCTACGATCTTAGCATTTAGGGTTTAGCTTTTAGGGTTTAGAAATTAGGTTTTATAATTTGGCGTAGTGTTTGGCCTTAAAGTTTAGCTTTTATGATTTAGATTTAGCTTTTTACGTTTAACTTTCAGATTTAGGATTTCTTTTTAGGGTTTTGGGTTTAGTTTTAAGGTTTAGGATTTAGCTTTAAGGTTTAAGATAACGATTTAGCTTTTAGCATTAGGTTTTAGGTTTAACTTAAGAGTTTAGCTTTAGTTTTAGCTTTAGAGTTTAGATTTAGTATTTAGCTTTAGGGTTTAAGATTTAGCTTTAGAGTTTAGGGTTAGGGTTTAAGTTTCAACGAGACGGTTCTAATGCATCCGAAATGAGTTAAATCGGAGTTCGTTAAAGTTGTCAAATGTCACTTTTAAATTGTTCTTAGGCAAAATCTTGTTCTTATTGGATTTTACCTCATATATATGTATGTATCTTTGTAAAAATGTAATACAAATGGTCCATGCATACTATCTTATTTCTTCTTCGTTTCTTTATTTTATCAAACAATTAATCTCATCAACAACTACTACCTATTCAAACCATCACGGCAACCCTCCCCCTTTATCTCTCCTTTCATTTCAATTCTGGTTTCACTCTCATTTTCCAAATTCCTCAATCTTTCTGCAATCCAATGGCGACATTTCACAAACCGATTGCTCTTAACTTCAATTCGTCACACACCACCTCCTCAAAGATTACAAAACCTCAAACATCCTTATTCTCACTTCACAGCCATCAATTTCCTAATCTGATCTCAATTATCCCAACTCTGACCAAGAACTCGGTTTTGATTTTGTAATAAACTTCACGGTTCCGGGAGTCGGTTGATTACAAATCTGAAACGTCTAATGCATTTCCTCGAATTTTTTTAAAATTTAACAGAAAAAGATAACAGTCATCTGCTCTAGGAACCACCTGTGTTTTATTTTATAAAACAAGCTAAACAACCGATGTATTTTCTCAAATTTATGGAACATTAGTATAAAATCGAGATATCACATGGATCAACTGTGTAATTAAGCTTTTATTCAAAAATTAGTTAATTACGTTGCCCAGCATGATCTCGGATGGTGGTTACCATCTCAAGATGATTTTCCGCAATGCATGATTTAATTTCAGTCGACCTTAGTTATTGAACTAAAAGAACTTGATTGCATAAATAACATTGAAATAACTTAAGTTTATTTGAACTAGCTTTATCTCCACGCGTTGCAGTGAGTTATTACATTACACTCTCGAGAATGGATATTATATATCATTTGCAGAAGCATAAGTTACATATCAAAATCAAATCTCTCATCACGAACTCTATATAAATTTTTCATACAAATATAAAATCATACAAAATTTAAGCAAATATGTTACAAAAATAATATAAAAATTACTCATAAAATCCTCTCACAAGTAACCAATCGTTTGAGTAAACAAAAACCTAAATCTCCTAGCAAATTTCTCAAATTTAATAAAAACTCAAAACTATAAACAAATCTCTCAAACTTAATACTCTAATCTTTGTTTACTACTTTCAAAGTTCAAAAAAAAAAAAACTTTTGGTGTTGCAGCATAGATCAGACATTTATACATTACTATTCATTTTACTATGTATCACTATTACTTTTATATATATTTATTATTCATCTTCATTAACTTTAAAATCTATGTGTATTATTATGCAAGAAACAAAATTATATCAGTAAAAATATTAAAAAATAATAATCAACACCAAAAACATTGTAATCTAGCGTATCTAGATGATGTCACAGCATGAATCAGACATTTATGCTTGTCTGTGACTTGCGATGGCTTTTTTGTTGGTTCATTTATATATATACTTGCAATTGCAAAATCAACTATCTATCATCTTTTACTAAAATTTTGGCGCTTCAAAAATCACATATATAGCCATAAATAAAATATACATTATATGTGACTGTGAAATTCAAAATAAGTTAGGATTCATTATAAATTGGTTTAATTAATTTATTAATTAATAATCTATTTTAAACAGACTTTTGTATAAAATACTTAAATTTTGATGATAAACTTGCTTCAAGATCAAAAAGTAGAAATTTTGGATGACGAAAGGGACAACGCAGGCCAAGAATGTTTTGCTGCCCCCTTAAAAGCCGACTCACGTGCCTCCTCACGTGATCATTACCCCTCCACCACAATGCATGCTTCATATTAAACCCCTTTCTATAAAGCAAACAAAAATCCAGCATTCAATGCACATCACATGGAAGACAAGACCAGAAAAGATAAACTTCAGGCCGTCTGGTTCGCCGCCGGCACAGCGGTCTTGATCGCGTGCATCGAACGCGCCGTCGTCGTGTCTATATTCAAGCAGTGGCACATGTGGGTGTTTCTTGCACTCAACCTCCTTTTAATCGCTATTCTCTTCACATCCACACACCCGCCTCGAAATCATTCAAACCTGATTCCTAAATCTCATTCCGTTCAAGAAACCGGCAAGAAACAGCCGCCACAGGAGGTGGCCGACCGCCGTGAAGACGCCTTTGACGACGGAGGAAATCTGGGAAATGAGGAGAGAGAAGAAAGTTTATTTTCAGATGATGAAGAAGATGATGGTGAAAAATCATCGAGTTTGTTGTCGAATGAGGAGTTAAATGAAAGAGTTGAAGCTTTTATTTCAAGATTCCGGCAACAATATTTGGTTTCCGACGTTAAGATCGGTAGAAGTAGGTCTGGTAATGTGTGTGAACGTGCGGTTTTCTCGAAAAGTATAACGGTTTGAGTTAGTTCACGGTGGTTGTTTTTGGTGTTCATGATGTAATGTATTCTGATTTACATTTTCGTTTCTTTTTTGCGTTTTAGATGATGAAACTTGATTTTAAGACTTTTTTAATTCGTTGAATTTATTTACCGTTCTTGGACTTATGACATGACTTTTCAAAAAAATATATATATATATAGGTATATAGGGGGATATTCAAATGAGAACCAATGTTAGTTGAGAACTAAAAGAACCATTTCTAGCCACAAGTTTGAAGGGTATAAAAGTAACTTCCTTTACTTTCAAGAGAAATTACTTTTATACCCTTGAAATCTTGTGGCTATAAATGTGGTTCTTTTAGTTCTTTACAAATTCTTGGTTCTTAATAGAATGAATCCCTATATATATATATATATATATATATATATATATATATATATATATATATATATATATATATATATATAAGGGGGTATTCCATTAAGAACCAATTTTATGTTAGGAACTTAAGAACTACATAGTAAACTTGTACATTATGCTTTAAGTTTTGTATATAGAGTGGTTATTTAAAAGGGTAAAATAGTAACTTCTCATACTTTAAAGTTAAATTACTTTTATACCCTTAATAACATATGGCTCAAAATTAGTTCCTTTGGTTCTTTCATATTTAGTGGTTCTCAATGGAATAAGTCCCTATATATATATATATATATATATATATATATATATATATATATATATATATATATATATTGCACCGATTACTTTATTCTGCCCTTTCTTTTTGTTTTTTTTTTTTTTCATGAATCTGGGTTGGGGGTAGGGAATGGAACCGGTACGGAGGTGAGAGATCGAAACAAGGCCGAGGTGGGAGTGATGGTGGTACTGGCACAAAATCTGTCCCACTATATATGCAGCAACCGCCGCCCCCAAAATGACCCCGGTGGATCTCAGAGGTTCTTCAATCAGTGATTGAAAAAAAAAAAACAGAGAGAGAGATGTATCTGTTTATAAGACTATCCACAGTGGTCACCCCACTGAAAACCCTTCCCCACTGAAATTTCCTGCCACGTCATCACCCCACTGAAATCCTTTAACACCCACAATGGTCACCCCACTGAAAACCCTTCCCCACTATTCCACGTCATCAACAATTAAAATTAAATAAAAAAACATTACTCTAATTTAAAAATAATTCAATATTTTACAAAAAAAAAAGACACATTACATTAAAAAAACAATAACATATTAAAAATATTCTAGACGGCTTAGATGCTACGAACGACAATATCGGTTCGAACCCTTTCGATATGTTCGACCAAATCGGCTTTTAACGACTCGTGAATGCTTTTGTTTCGCAACGCCAAAATTTGGTTATCTCTACGCGGGTCATCAATTTCAAAAGGAGAAGACGGTTCGTCTTCATCGGGAACAAACGGGCTAATCGACTTGCCCTCACATTCAAGTATCATATTGTGTATTATGATACATGCATACATAACGGATCTAATTTTTTTAGGATGCCATGCTCTAGCCGGATTTTTAATAATTTGAAATCTTTTTTTAAGAACACCAAACGCCCGTTCAATATCCTTCCTTGCACCCTCTTGTGCTACTTGAAACCTTTTCCGTTTAAAGGTTGTTGGACATGTTATTGTTTGCATAAAAACCGGCCATTCTGGGTAAATACCGTCAGCAAGATAATAACCATGAGCGTACTCGTTATCGTTACAAAAAAACGATGACTGTGGAAACACACCGTTTTCCATATCATTGAGTAACGGCGACGAGTTTAGAACGTTTAGGTCGTTATTCGCACCAGGCATGCCAAAATATGCATGCCAGATCCATAAATCCTGTGAACAAACTGCTTCAAGAATAATTGAGGGGCATCCGTGATCGCCTCTCATAAATTGTCCTCTCCATGCAACCGGACAATTTTCCCAATCCCAGTGCATACAATCAATACTACCAAGCATACCGGGAAATCCATGATAATTTTCATGGTGTTCGTACAAATTCATAACATCATTATAATTTGGTTTGCGCAAATATTTAGGACCATAGAGTCGACGGATATTCTTACAGAAATTATAAAGGCACTCTCTGGAAGTGCTGTCTGACATCTGTAAATAGTCGTCCATTAAGTCTGCCGTACTCCCGTAAGCCAATTGTCGAATAGCCGACGTACACTTTTGTAACGGTGTGAATCCTCGCCTGCCGCGAGCATCCCATCTCAGTTGAAAATAAGTATCTGCAACCTCCAGATCGTTCACGATACGTTCAAATAGAGGTCGTTGCATCCGGAAACGCCTCTTGAACAACTTCTCATTATACAACGGTTCGGGCCCAAAATAATGACGCATCAACAGATCATGCCCAGCTTCCCTGTCCCGATTAATCTGAATTCTTCTAATTATAGGCCGAGGAATCTGAGAAGCGTTTTCTTGAGCCATGGTAGACAAAGCCGCGATAAAAAGATCAGTACCCTCGCTATCAGAAGATGAGAACACCGTAGAGGATGATGACATTTTTATAAAAAAATGTATAAAATTTAAGAGAGTTTTGGATGGAATTGAGTGTGTAAAAATGTTGGGTATTTATTTAGTTTAAAAAAGTTTTTTTTTTTTTTTTGGTTTATTACCGTTTAATAACGGTCAAGAGAGGATGGACCAATCACATTCAAGTGGATTTCAACGGGGAGCGGGGGCCGCTGGGCCGGTTTGAGCGGGCGCCGCTGGCTAGGGTGGCGGTGTGCCCGCTGGACCCCGCTGCGGGGTGGGAAGCCGCTGGCTAGGGCGGGGAGGGTATTGTGGGTGGTCTAAAAAAGAGATGTCGGCACCATCCCCGTCAATTCAGCCATCTTTTGACCACACCATCACCCTTAGACAATGTGTAACGAAACGCAAACGTCCGGCTGATGAGGTGTCATGTCCATACCACTATTATAAATTTGGTGTCAGTCGTATGTGACAATGGAGCGTAATGGTGGTCAATTTAGGGCTGTAAAAGAACCGAACGTTCAGCGAACAGATCGTGAACCGTTCGTCGGAAAGTTCGTTTATGTTCGTTCGTTTAATAAATGAACAAACAAGAACAAGAAATTCCGTTCGTTTAGTTAAAGGAACGAACATGAACAGAGGTCGTGTTCGTTCATTTGTGTTCGTGAACGTTCGATAAAGTTCATTTATTATTTTTACTTATTAAATGTGTTGTATATTTTTAATTTTTAGTTTAATATCATAATATTTAAGTTATTTTTAGTTTAATATTATGATATTTTAATTAATATATTTATAAATGATTATCTCCAATGCTTGAGATTAAAAATATTGATTTTTATTGTTTAAATAATATGTGTTCGTTAGTGTTCGTGAACCGTTCGTGAACAAACAAAATTCCTTAATGAACGAACACGAACAAGAATTTCTGTTCGGTTAGCGTTCGTGAACCGTTCGTGAACAAGTTAAACGAGCGAATATGAAAAGGGCTCGTTCGTGTTCGTTCGGTGTTTACAGCTCTAGTGGTCATAGGTGTTTGTGAGGGATGGGGAGTTGTGAGTGATGAGTCAGAAGTGTATGCTGGTTATATATGTGTATGTGACTTGTGAATGATGAAAATAGTTGTTTATGTGACACTTATGTGTGGTAAGAAACTTTTGTTTCCCACACACCCACCTAATCTTCATTCACACCCCACCTGAATATTATTTTGTTATTAATGAATTTTATGATTACTAAGTATTAAATAAATAACTAATCACTAATTACAATCAAAAGAAGATTGACCACCTATAATACTTTTAAATTATGAAAAAAATAAATATATTATCTATTATACTTAATAAATCAAAATAGTTGGGGACACTTGTCACTATTGTAGAGTATCCTCACACTATTTTTCCCGCTTCTCTCTCCTAATAAATACACAACTTTAATAAATACTATTTATACAATTATATATTCTTTATACCTTTTTTTAATTAAAAAAGTTCTTAATATTAAAAAAATATATCGCTTAATAGTATTAAATAGTAATTATATTACATATATATATAAATATATCTTTTATACTTAAAAATAATTTCGTAATATAATAAAAAATATTTTAATATCAAAAAACACAATTTTAAAAAATCAAGTTATTATAAAGTATGAAACTTTTCCAAAAATTTATAACTTATAAAATCCTTTTTATAATTTATAAGTCATTATTATTAACTATTTATCTTTTTTTCTTTATCAAATTATGTAATAATAGATAACATCCTATAATGTTGTAAAAAATGGCATTTTTTTAAAAACAACTTTTATAAAATGGAATGTTTAAAATCCAAACTTTAAAAAAGAATTTTTTTAAAATATAATATTATTATTTTATTTTCTATGTAATGTTGATCATCTTTTAAATCAAAAAATCATTTACAATTGTTAAATTTATATTATTGAATACTTATTAATTTTTATTTAACCCGTGTAATACACGGGATACTAACCTAGTACACAAATATACAATTTTAATACTCAAATATTAGTATTAAAATAAATAAATATAGTTAAATTGTAAATAAGCATTTAACAAGTCGGATTTAATGAATTGCAAATTCTAACAAAATTTAAACAAACTAGTTAAATGAATTAGTTTCGATTATTTGTAATGATTAAAACGAGCGAAACGAGTTTGCGATACCTTCGAAATAAACAATCCGAATAGTAAGCGAACCAAGTCCAATTAAAACTATTAATCTTCAAAATAATGAAACTAACCCAAGCATACTAGTCGTAAATTAAGTTGTAAATATATATATATTGTAACACCCCGACCAATGGCGGAAACGTCGGGATGCCACGAGGGATGTGTAGATTGTTCAAAAGCTTGTGGGCATCTAAATATATATCATCACATATCAATCAAACCAAATAAATGTTTACACAAAAATCATGTTCATCATGAATTAAATACATCAATTACACAAAAGATTTAGCTAAACTAACTAAAACTCTAATCGCCAAAATTTCAGTTAATTAGCTAAGTCCAAGAATCCTATATGATGATGTCCAAAATAGAAGAGATCATCCTCCTCAACCTACTTGTCTTCATTACCTGAAACATGTAAGAAAATCAAGTGTCAACTACGAAGTAGTTGGTGAGTAATCATAAGTTTTTATACTTAAAAGGGTTTTATAAAATGAATATAAAAGTTTATGTTTAAAATGGTTTTATAAAAGGTTTAGATAAAATGAGTATAAATGCTTATGATTTTTCTGAGAAAATCCACATGAGTACCTGTGAGAATATCCAACACAATCATCCCAGCACAAAATCCAAACACATAACCAACACATTTTCACATAATCAATTTAATCATAGTTAATCATAGATAATCATAGACAATAATAGATAATCAACCACATAACCATTCAACAAATCTCAAACATCAATATTCTCAAATAGTATCTGTGACAATACATGGAATTTATGTAATTAACATAAGTTAAAGACATGATCCATGGAGTGGTAGCTAACCACGTGACAATACATGAAACCAATGCAATTAACCAAAGTCAAAGGCAATGATTCACGGAGTTGTGATAATCCAAGTGGCAATACATGTAATCATTGTTAATGATCTGAGTCAATGACAATATTACACGGATATATGATAATCAGAGATAATCCATAAATAATGATAATCCCATAATATGAATATCATATTGATAAACATGTATCATCCATGTGTTATCAAAATAATATTTAAAATTGGTATACATGTTTCACCTCCGAGTTTTAAAACAAAACAGTTTAAAAAGGGAGGTTATGAGAACTCACCTGAGTCCTTAGATTCAGTGATCTTGTAATGTGCGTGCTCACGTAAATGAAATCAGAGACAATAATTCAACAACCTGTAATTATTGTGTGATCCGTATTCATAAGCATCTAAGTGTGTTCATCATTAATTTTTCATATCCGCTAGTCTTTTAATTATTATTTGTATGACTCACTTACATTTGTAATCTAGGTCATATCTATAACCCTTAGGGTTTCCTATTCTTATTCTAGAAATTAGTACAACATTAGTTAGTTAAATCAACAAATCTTATAATGTCTTAGTGAAAGTATAAAATTATACACGTACTAAAGGTTGGAACCTTTAACACAATGTATACACATTCCATAACTTGCATGCATGCATGTTTAATTAACATATTCCCATAATCTAATTTATAAAAATCCAATTTAAATTTAGACAAATGGTACTTAGATTATTTATGCAAAGTATTCCATAAATCAAACCTCAAAGTGTAGATCATCATTATTTATTAAGAAAGGTAATAATTCTACATGTTCATGCATGCATGGCTACGTCCATGTATATATACTCATATATATGTACATGTTCATAATCCCCTAGTTAAGAAAGTGTGGTTAGAAGGCCCCGAACCAAAATTAAATAATCAATTTGATTTGTTGTGTATTAAGGCAGCGAACCTATGGTAGAAAAACATAGGTTCGGCTCTAATCATAACAAGGTTCGGCCCTTGCTCATCCATACTAGGTTCGCAAGGGTTCGGCTGGACCCAAGGTTTGGCCATCTTGTTTCCCGCCCATGAAGGTTCGTCCGATAGGGGAAAGGTTCGGTGTCCCTAGGGTTCATGAGTTGCTAATGCAGGTTCGTCCAGCGTGGGTTCTAAGGTTCGCCTCGGCCAAACCTGTGGCAACAGGTTCGCCCATCGACCTGCTCACGAACCAACACTATTCCTCCCTCTTCTTCCTAGCATCAGATCGACTACAGGTTCGAACCCATCCATCTTACATCTTTCTATTAACTATCCTTCGAGTTTTAGAGGTGTAATATGTGTTTACAAACTAAAGAATTTAATCGGTTATGTATGTGAGTGTAAAACAAAAGTAAAACGAGCATCTTACCTTCAAATCATGATCAACAGCTGGGTTTCTTCGGATCTTCTTGTTCCCCTCGATCACACGAACGCGTAGGCACCAAAATCTCTTGAATCCGACAAGGAATGAAGAAGCTATGGTAGAGAGAAGGTGGAGGTTATGTGGGTGACGAATTTGATTGTAGAGAGAGAAAGCTTGGTTGGTAGAATGAGAAGGAAGAAGAAGAAGCTCTTCCTTATATCGCGTCTTGATCCCCCGTGCTCGGCCTCGTTTTTATCGCGATAATTTTTATAAAATGCTCGGTTATATTCGTAAAATATTTTTAAAACATGAGTCGTTTAAATAATTGTATTTTGTTAAAATAAATGATTTAGATAAAATCGTTTAAATAAAACGTCTCCGTTTATTTTTGTTAAATCAATTATGTAACAAATTAATTTATCCGAATTCGTTTTAGGTTGTGATTCCTAATAAATGTTTTTAGTTTTCATTTATTAATTTAATATCTTTGAATATTATTCTGTTATCTCGTCGAAATGCGTTACTCGCGTACGTATTCGTAAAGATCGTCACCTTTCCGAATCCAACGCTCGTATCGTATTTCGATTCGATTTACAATTTATGGAATATTGTCTCAGAATATTATCCTTAATAATTATATTCATGTGAATCGTCACCCACGCGAATACGTTATTAAGTTAATATTTCTGAATTAATATTCGAGTTTAAATTGTGTTCGTATCCTCACCATCGTGTAATTTAATTCCAACTATACATCTATTATTTCATAACAAAAATATTATCAATCCCAATCCAAAACCCACTAAACCATATCACTGATACATCCATGATAGACCGAAATATGCATATGTATAGGGCATATGCAGGGGTAGATCGCAACCTCCCCAACACCGTCCCACCGCTATTTCGATAAACCATGACCATGTCCGTTCATTTAGCTATGCCTAGCATAAATTTTACCCATCCTTGTTGCATTCGTTTGACTAGGTTGAACCACGTTTGCATTCGGATCGTATACTTGATCCTTTGAGCTGCTGTCTAGCCACTAATGTTCAATCCTCAGGGCGTCTAGTTTGATACAACTGTTGATCTTGATTCTTCTTCATTATACTAGTTTCCTCGAGAACCATTAAGGTGAGTTTCTTCACACTCCCTTTTACATTTTTGTTTTTGGGATGTTACACATGTCTTATTCAAACTTTATTCAATCTATTATTCATTCAATCTATTATTCATTCAATATATGATGCAAGCCTTAGACTAGTTAGCTTTATGTGTTAGAGGCTAGGCTTATACAATGTGTTGATTCTATGTGTGATTCTATGTGTGTTGCCAGTCAAGCAATCTAGTACTTAGTAGCCTAAGATGGTTAGATACTATCTTCGCAAAGGCTTTTGCCTTTGTGTGAAAAAGGTGAAAAGTACACCTAGCAAACTGGTTGAATTATAACTGTTAATTTATAGTATGGCCAGACTTGAATTAACATGTTGTAAGGATACTAGTTTGGACACAAGCAATTGTTATTCATTCATTCATTCATTCAATTTATTCAAATTTGTATTCATGCTATGCTTATGATACATATCTAGTTAGGCTATAGTTTGCATCCTTTTTATACCTATTATTTAAACTTAGTGTGTGATCTCACCAACTATGCAAATAGTTGACAAACTCTATTTCACATGTGTAACAGGATAAGGAAGCATGATGAAGACATAAGATAGGCTTAGGGACCTAGTTTAAACAATGAAACAAATGTATAGACTTTTCAATTGTAATACTTTGATTCAAGTTATGTAATCTTTGTTTAGTAATTAATGAATGTTGAATTTAATTTGTAATAATGATGCATCAAATATCGAAACGTTATAATAGCACCATGAGCTAATGAACAGTCAAACTCGCGCCCCGACGTATTCCGCCGTCGGTTGGGGTGTGACACATATCATCTGCGATGTAACTGCGATAAACTCTCTGGTTCTGTTTAGTTGGGTTACAACTAAACTTCCCATGGTTTACGCGTATAATAATATGCTATAAATATGTATACCAATAACAGTGATAATCATCAAATAACACATCATTATTAATAATTATAAATCCCAGATCGTAACAGTACAATCGTACAGATGTACGGACGACCGAAAATACAGTGATGTTACATATATAGGGTTAAGTTAAACTAAATAAGTCCCTTAACCTAAAAACTTAAGAAAGATCTTGGTCATTAGATCATTAATCAATGGCTATGATTAAATAAAGTTGTTGGAGGGTATTTTAGTCATGCCTACTTTTGTTGACTTTTTATCAAATTCCCCTGTATTCTTTAAACGTTCGTAACTTTTACATGCAAAATTATTTTTTTTAAAAAAATATACCATAAAAACAAGCATTTTTTATCTTCAAAATTAATATAGTTTTTGCAATAGAAAATTTTTGTTTATTTAGTTCATTTTGTCTTTTGTACAGTTCATTGTGTCTTTTGTGCATGTCATTTTGTCTTTTGTGTAGGTAATTGTGTCTTTTGTTTTTCTGCTAAATGTTGTGTTTTAATAAACAATTTAAGACATAACAATGTTGCATAATACATAATGTCAAGTAAGGATGGCACAATAACGAGTATAAATAACACAATGATCTTTAAAAAAGACACAATTACATGTAAAAAAGACAATGACGACTCATTGTGTCTTTTGTATATGCATTGTGTCTTTTGTATAAAGATTGTGTCTTTTGTGTTTCTCCTCAATATTGTCTTTTGTATATACATTGTGTCTTTTGCACAAGTTATTGTGTCTTTTGTACAGGTCATTTGTGTCTTTTGTGTTTCTGCTCAATATTGTGTTTTCCTAAACAATTTAAGACACAATGATATTGCATAATACATAATGTTAAGCAATGATAACACAAACAACGAGTATAAATAACACGTTGATATTTAAAAAAGATACAATTACCTAGTAAAAAAGACACAATTATCTTTAAGAAAAATACAAAAAAGATAATTATACACAAACGTTTAAAAAGACACAATGATAATAATTAGACACAATGAGCTGAAAAAATTTAATTTTTGTAGCAATATTATACTCATTTTAAAGATAAAAAAATGCTTGTTTTTATGATATTTTTTTTTGTAAAAATAATATCGTATGCAAAAGTTATGAATGTTTAAAAAATGTGGGGGGAAAGTGGTTATGACTAAATTACCCTATAACAACTTTTCCTCTAAAATTTTAAATTTTTCTTTTAAAATATGATCTCATGATCTAATGGTCAATAATTCTTCTTAGGCTTTTTAGGATAAAGAGACTATTTAGTTGATTATAATCCTATATATGTGTGTGTGTGTGTGTGTGTATGTCTCGATAGAATCCTATTAGTTTTTTGTACTGTCTCAACCCTTGTAATCGCGATAAAACTTTCATACACATTGAAGATGATTGAGCTTCATCATTTTTTTTTTGTAAACAACTCAATGTTTTTATTAATGATTACGTGCGTTCTTTGTTTTCAACTACATTATTAATCTTCCATTTTTTAATTAATAAAGTTGTTCATTATTTTTATTAATAATATGTTTGAATTTCTTTTTCAAAAACTATATAAGTTATTTTTCATTTAAGGTTTTACAAATATATAATAATTATTTTTTATACTTAAGTGTTTTTTCAAATATATACTGTTTGTTTTCCATGTTCGTGTAGTCTTTTGATTTGATCAACCACCTCGTCAGTTTGTTTGGGTTGGATATTCGATGGGTTATGAGTGAAGGCTGAGGCTCTTGGTGTCAATCCCTCTTGTTGGGAGGATTCACCAACAGAGTGCGACTGACCTTTTGAGCCTTGGTTAGTTCCACCCCAAGTGCTGGCACCCTCCTCGTCATGGAATCCTAGTAGGAACTGGGCTATGGGTCTGGTTGATAGTGCTACTAGACTTAGGAAAGTAAGATTTTGTTGTTGGTGCTGGCAAAAAGGAATCAGTAATTACATTAGGTAGTGATGGTGATCGTTGCTCCATGGGACATTTCCCTTTGCCAAGAGACAGCTCCATCAGAGACATAAGTTGGGCCATACACTGCGTGATTTCGTTTGCCATTACTGCACCAAGTTTGAGTTACGTATGAGATATGAGTATTAGTATATAAGAATACTAATCGATTGAACTTAGTAATACGACACTCAATGTGCACTTTGTGTTACTATTTGAGCCTAGAGGTTATAGTCTAAGTCACTAATTTAACTTAATTCTCTATAACCATTGGCTCTGATACCAACCTGTCACACCCCTGTCACACCCCCATCTCTCCTATCTCCTGATGTAATCACTGTATGATATATGAAGTCGGTAACTGACATAACGTGTCGCGGAAGCTTGGTGGTAAAGTCTCCGAGATGGGTGTGACTTTCGATGTGGTTGTATCAAAACACATACATGGCATTCTAAACATAAGTTATGTTACATGATATGTTAAAACTTCAACATTTGTGTTACGTTCATCCATAGACAAAGGTTTCCTAACGTGTGATCTTGTTGTGCATCCTCACCTTCGTTAAAAATATTAAAAGAATTCGATGTGATAATGGACGAGAGTTCAATTCAAATCAAATGATGACTTTTTATATGAAAGAAGGAATTTTATTGGAAACTATATGCTCACACACACCACAACAAAACGGTGTGGTGGAGCGGAAACACCATCATTTACTTGAACTGCTCGCGCCCTCATGTTTCAGGCTCATCTTCCTAAATGTTTCTGGGGTGAATGTGTCCAAACTACCACCTACATCATCAATCGCCTACCCTCAAAAATCACTAAAAATAAAAGTCCTTATGAACTTATTTTCGGACACAAACCTGATTTTAATCATATGAGAACCATGGGGTGCCTTGCATACTTCAGAAGTACTGAAACTAAGGGTGACAAATTTGAGTTCATAGGGAGGCCAGGGGTTTTCATTGGTTATCCCCAAGGCAAAAAAGGATATAAAATATTTGACATAGAAAATGGAAAAATAGTAGTCTCACTTGATGTGAAGTTTGCAGAAAAATTATTTCCTTTTGCTTGATTTAAGTCCACAACCACTCATCAACCCTTGTTTGAAGTACCAATTACATATGATGATCCCACTAACTCAATTTCAAGACAAAGTCCATCATATTTGGATGGAGTTGATTATCAAATAAGCCCAACAACATATATTGGCCCACCTGAAATCTTAGAAAAAGTTGACACAGAAACTAACGAGGATGACCATTTTTTTGATGATGAATCCCATGATTTTCAAGATGGGTCCCAAGACATTCATTCTCAAACAGTGTGTGACACCCCGTAAAATCCGGGTCAGCCTCTATTTATTCAAATGTTTATTTAAATGGTAATTGTATACATGGCACTAGAATTTGTTTAATTTAGTATGACACGTGGCATGACGGTACGAACACTGACACAAACATGATAATTCGGAGAATTATTGCAATGCGCACACACGTGTCGAAGAAAACACGACGTTGGTGAACGTTTAGCACATCGTGTAACAAAACACTCGAAACCTCACAAAACGCTCGAACATTGAACTTGGAAGTTCAAACGAGGCCAAACGACAGTCCGTAAGCGTGAAAACGGCGACGAACGAATCAAACCAATGAAATTGGGCCTGTTGGGGTCCTTTGGGACCCGTTGTGGTACGCGATGGCGGTACGCGACGGATGGGCAGGGGATTTGAATCCCGAAATCCATCGCGGTACGCTGAGAGGATCTTGGACCCTCTCGACGGTCCGGGACGCCGTCCAGTCGACAAATTTTTATAAAACCAAGACCATTATGCCTAATCTATCATTTCTAATCATAATCTTCGATTGAGCACGCAACCACTCGACCATCTTCATCCTTTAACCGCTGTTACAGCCTCTTCCCACCATTGGAGGCCATTGTCAAGCACCTTGAAGCTCAAGATTGAGGATTTGAAGCCTCTCCTCCTTAGTTGAAGCTTGAAGACCACCCTCACCACTTCATTGCTACTCGAATCAGTTGTCCAGAAGCATGAAGAGGCTGCTAGCATCATCATCTTTCAGTTATTGAGTCTCTTAAGGTATTTTCTATGGTCAAAATGCTCTCTATTCACACACAAACACACATGCAAGGCATTATACCCACTTGCAAGCACTACACCTCCACATGCACGAATTTTTCTTTGTTTGAATATGGGTTTATTGCTATTCCTACTATAATTGATGATCTATGATTTTTAGATTAAGTTTTATGACGATCCATGATGATGTGTGTCGTTATAATGCATGATTTGAACATGAGGTGATGAAATAGTGCCATGCATGTATGATCTAAGATTGCTAGATGAATCCTTGATGGTTATAGATGTTATTGGTGATGTACTACATGATTTGGTAATGTTAAAATGGTTAAAATGTGGATTTTTGGTGAACTTGCTAAATATAGTAACTTTTTAGCTGCATTTTGTTGTATGGGATGAAATATGAACATGCATGTATATGGATTTACTATTGGAATGTTAATATGATTATATTATGTGCAAGAAATGATTTGGGACATGATTGTGGTCATATTTGGCCAAGTTACTATTTTTAGTAACTTTGGTGGCCTAAATCTTGATAGATGATGATTTGGCCTAGATTGACTAGTTTGGATGAGGTTAAATGGTATAACATGATGTTATGTGATGTAAAAATGAATTAGAAATGCTTAGGAGGATCATTTGGATGATTATTGTCATAGTTACTATTTTTAATAACTTTATTATGCGAAATATCGAATTAGAAATGCTAGGTATGTTTTGAGCATGCTAAATGATTTAATATGCTTCGATATGATGATTGTATACTAAATTAGATGGTTTCCGATATTGCACATGCTAGATTTAGAAACTTTCCATTTTAGGAAACTTTTGTATGCAAATGTGACTTGTATGCTTATTTAATTCGTATGACAACATGCTATGTGTTAACATGATCACGTAGGACTTAACGAGCATGCTAGAACCTTAAAAACGATATGTGTTGTGAAACTTTCCATAAATGGAAACTTACTGTAAATAGTAAGTTGTCCATGGGCGCGACTTGCGCGTTTTGCACACAACGAGCACTAACACGAATGCTACATGATTCACAACCGACACGCGGTTCACCAACGGGTCGTTGACTTGACACGGTCAATGCGGACCAACATGAGCAAACACGGTCAATGTGGACCGACGCGGACAAACATGAACAACCGAGGGTTGTTGAGCACAAACACGAGCACTAACACGAACACGAGCACGGTCACGTACACGAACTCACGTATGGTATACGATATAGGTAGCCGGTGACCTTCACGCTTTCAGTGGTTGCTTGCTAACATTACAACTAACATAACCTTGTGACTAACATATGATGACTAACACTCTATCCTTTCCGTATAACAATTCGCTATGGTCGGACGGGGAACACACACGCACGCAGGCAAGAAGCCGATCTGTGCCGAATACGTGTGTAACATCTGTGCCAGAATCATTACCGGAACAGTAAGTTGCACTGCAGATTGCACAGTAACTCAGGTACACATTACGTGAAACTATGTTTATGCTATTGATACATTAAGCTTAACACGAAACTATTATACGATTGTCTGAAATCTGACTAAAAACCTTAGGGTTTAACAGTTAGAAACATATCAGACAACACAGTATGGAAACACAGATACTTGATTTGATACTATTGTGTATAAACGCATGTGTGGTTAAACAGAACGAAACTATAACAGTTGTTATAACGGAATGCTAAACCGACGAATTATTCGTATAGATGACGATCTGTACGAATGATTCTGAGAGTTTAACGTTCTGAAATAATGACTGAAAAGTTGAGAACAAGAATCAGAAAGCTAAACCATCGTCGTGTTCGTTCGAATGACGATTCGAACGAATACGCGCGATGGCGACGCGTTCTGACGAAACGAAAACAAACACGAAAACGATACGAACGATAATAAATTTAAGGAAATAAAATTTTTCCTGTTTTACAATTTTGAAACTCATCATAAATAAATCTAAACGAAACTATTTTAATAATTCGCGAACGAATTAACGAAACGCGTAAAAATAATATAATTCTATAAATAATTTAATAAAACGATATTTAAAATAATTACTAGAAATAAATATCATCCAAATAGTTTAAAATAAACTCTTTTTATTTGATTTACTAGAAACGCGCGTAACGTGCCGGAAACGCGACGAAAACGAGAACCGAGCAACCGAAACGAACCCGAACACCCCCGGGGTGTCACACCCCGGGCCGGCGGGGTTGGATCGGAGTCCCCATCGGGCGGAAGGTTCCCGGGGCGCGATATCTTGAGTGATAATCGGGTTGATCAGATTGTTTACATAGCACCAATGTTAGGAATATCTAAAGCACAATAAAGCATTAAAATAGGATTACAAAGTTAAATTATAATATCAATGTTTGATAATTTAACTAAGTAAACCTATCCAAAAGAATCAAATGTTTCTATCTTGTATCTGTACAAGATATCAAAAGAGATTCGTATTATCCACAAAAGATGTGCTTTCAAAAGTCTGCTAGGTCCTCTAGTCGGGCTGCCTAGCATGTTATCCAATAGCTAAAGCTTAAACCTGTGCATCACCTGAGAAAGCATGTAAAAGAAACAAGGTCAACACAATGGTTGGTGAGTTCATGTATTTTATAAGTTTAAATAGTTTTAGCAAACCTCTTCCGGTAAAACCTTAATCTTATTAACTCCACCTGTAATATTCAAATCGGTATGCTTATATATAGGGAATACCCCTGGGTCGAGCCTACGACCCGCCCAGACGCCATCCCACCACATACTAATCCGAATACCCTTCAATCTCGTTTTCCCATCATAGTTTAAGCAATTTGTTTTTACCCATAGCATCGGTGAGTTTAGCTTGAGAGTCACCAGAATGGACAACTGAATGCCCGAAGGAATCCAGTATCAATCCATACCAGTTCTATGTGAAATTAGCAACATAGCGGGAGATAGAGGATTTCCATGATGACACAAAGTCAACTAAGGATCACCGATATCGTCCTAGTTACTATTCACGTGTGTAAATAGTTTTGGGAAACACTGCATGGCAAGCACTGAGAGGCCATCAGTCCGTTTCCTCGTTTAAGACCATGAAGGACACCCTATGGCAAGCACTGAGAGACCATAGTAGATGCCTTCTAGTCCCGACTGTGAAGAACACATGAAGGCAAGCACTGAGAGACCAACTATTGTTCTTCAAGTCCCGACTAGGAAGAACACATGAAGGCAAGCACTGAGAGACCAACTATTGTTCTTCCATAGCCAATAGTTTATAGCATTCAAAGTTTCCAGCATTTACGTAACTTGTGCACAAGAACTAGCTTTACAACCGGTAAGGCAAGCACTGAGAGGCCAAACCGTTGTTTGAGCATGGCAATCACATAGCATTCAAGAGTTTATAGTATCCATAGCTTCAAGTATTCAATGTGTATGTATGTATGTTTGTATTTAGTATCCCCATAGCATTATAGCATCATTAGCCTTTAGTGTTTACATTAGTCTCTAGCATAAAACCCATAGCATTAACATGTAGCATAGTCTCATAGCATTAGTATTAAGCATAACCCGTAGTGTTAGTTTGTAGCATAAACCCGTAGTATTAGCATTTAGTTTAACCCGTAGTCTTAGTATTTAGCATGACTCATAGTATTAGCTTGTAGCATAACCTCATAACATTAGCATCCACAATAGCATCATCAGATAGTATATACCCTTAGCACTTGGTATTAACACATAGCTTTAGTATTAGCAAGTAGCTTATGCCTTTAGCACTTGGCATAATCAAATAGTATTTAGTTTGAATAGTGTCTTATGCCTTTAGCACTTGACATAATCAAATAGCATTTAGTTTGAATAGTGTCTTATGCCTTTAGCACTTGGCATAATCAAATAGCATTTAGTTTGAATAGTGTCTTATGCCTTTAGCACTTGGCATAATCAAATAGCATTTAGTTTGAATAGTGTCTTATGCCTTTAGCACTTGGCATAATCAAATAGCATTTAGTTTGAATAGTGTCTTATGCCTTTAGCACTTGGCATAATCAAATAGCATTTAGTTTGAATAGTGTCTTATGCCTTTAGCACTTGGCATAATCAAATAGCATTTAGTTTGAATAATGTCTTATGCCTTTAGCACTTGGCATAATCAATAGTATAAAAGCATTTTGTTAAATTTAAAACATTTGTTTTAAATAGTATAACATGCTTCTCAGTCCCGAGTTAAAAACCAAAATAGTTTGAAAAGGGACAATGAACTCACATTGCAGTTGTGGTAGTTGACTTAGTCTCAAACAAGAATGCACGCGCTCTTTGTTGTAATTGATATTGTTTTCACAATCCTGTATATGATTTCATGTTGGTTGTAAGTTGTAAATATAAGTTTGTAAAGATTCATGTCTGTGCGTATGTGTTAGCCATAAAGTTGGCTAACCGTGATTGGCCTTGGTCATCATTCGGCCTCCATACTGTTGTTATTGATCATTATAACCATATGGTTTTAGGTTGTGTCTTTAGCTTTAAATCCTTCTTGAAATCATATCTCTTGGTTATTACGTTCTAATTGTTTGCATATGAGGTCAAATAAATAACCCCATAATGAACTTAAGTTTATTGTTTAAAACTTCACATGTTAGTCCCATCATGTTCACTACCATTGCTATATAGTATTTACATACTAGGCAAATCTCCTTGTACTCTTGATGTTTCATGTTTATTAACTCATTATGTTAACCCAAAGCATTATTTTCCATAATCATAATTGTTATTTAAATGAGTTGGTTCAAGTGTTTGTTGAACTATAATCCATGTGACTAAATGATGACCAATCCAATTGAAGTGGGGTCCGAATCAATGATCATGGGCCACAACAATTAATCTAGGGCCGCATTCTTCGTAAGACCAAAACACTAGTTATTGGGACGAAAAGATTTGCATGGGTCAAACTATGGCCTTTGGGCCGAATAGATTATTGGGCTAGGTAGTAGGACTTGGGCCGAGAAGGTTTCTGGGCCTACTTCTAAGCTTTTGGCCAAATCAAGAAGTGTGGGCCTCATTATACAAGTGGGCCTAAACAGTGGCCATGTGCTACAACTAAGTATGATTGTGGACATGTGGGCCAATTTGTTGAGATTGGGCCGCCATAATAGGCCTTGGCCGAAATCAATGGGCCTTGGGCCAAACCACTGGGCCAAAACAGTTTCATGGCCAAACTAGATCCTTAGGCTGTAGAAATGGGGTAGGCTACTGTTGGGCCAAATGAGTCTACTAGGCCAAGAATCCAATCCGTTGGGCTTCATGTTGGTTATTGTTGGCCCAATTAATTTTCTGTTTTATCCTTCTTGATCGCATGATGTTACTGGGTATAACATTCGATTAACCATTCTATTGTAGCTAAAGTTGGTCATGACGATGATGATAACAGTTTGGGTGTGGGGTGGTCCGGCCAAAACCGGTTGGCCGAATGAAAATGATGCTCAGCCGAAAAGGGTTGGGGTGGCCGAAACACCTAACTGTCGACTGAGCCATGGTTCCCGAATGAAGAAGGCCGACAGAATGAAAGTGGCGAATGGTGGTGGTTCTGTAGTGGCGGCCGAATGAAGGAGATGACCAGCGAATGACCGGCGACTGAGGTGGCTCCGGCGAATGTGTAGGTGGTCGAATGGAACTGCCGACCGAAAGAAGGTGGCCAGCGAATGAAGAGCTTCGGCCAAGGTCATTCGACCTTAGGCCATTCGGCCTAGCTGTTGACTTGCTTCGGCCGGCCGCCGCCCAGATGTGTTCCACGACTAAATGGTGGTCCTCGGTGGTGATGTTATGCAAGGGAATGGTTTTCGAAGCTGTGGGTTGGTGTAGAAAAGTTTTTAAAACCGGTTATACAATGGGTTAGAGAACAAGGATGAAAACCCTATATTTTCGTGACTTTGTAGCTTATTACCTGAGATTTTTGTGGATATTTCTCAAGATCGGCTGTACTTTCAGATAAAGGGTGATGAAATCTTCGTTTAGGTCCAAGAATGGCTCGATTTCGTTGAGAAACAAGAAAGTTATGATGATTTGAAGCTTCAAAATGGTGACGAGAAATAAAAACCGGGATTAGGGTTTTCAAGTGGGGAAGAAGGAGAAGGAAGTGAGTTATTTGGACTCATTAAGGGTATTTATACCCCGTGTGGGTTCGGGTTCATTTTTCTTGCTCGGTTCGCGTTTTCGTTACGTTTCCGGAACGTAATGCGTAGTTTTCGCGGTTAAGATACAAGAATTATTCTATGACTTTTAAATTACAAATATATTCTTAAATATCGCGATATTTATTTATTTTCCTCAAAATTAATTTAAGTATCGTTTAAATAATTTATTTAACGAATTTAGTATTTTTACGCGTTTCGGTTATTCGTTCGCGATTTATTATAATAGCTTAATTTAATTTATTTAATGATGAGTTTCAAAATTGTAAAATAAGAAATATCTTATTTCTTTAACTTTATGGTCGTTCGTATCTTTTATCGTTTTCGTTTTCGTTTCGTCAGAACGCATCACCATCGCGCGTATTCGTTCGAATTGTCATTCGAACGAAAACGACGATGGTTTTGCTTTCCGACTTTTGTTTTCTACTTTTCAGTTATTATTTCAGAACGTTAAACTATCAGAATTACTCGTACAGATCGTCACCTATACGAATAATTCATCGGTTTAGCATTCCGTAACAACAACCGTTATCGTTTTGTTTTGTTTAACCTCACATACGTTTACACATAATAGCACATCAATAAGCCTTGGTTTCACTGTTCAATGTTATCTGATGTGTTTCTGACTATTAAATTGTAAGGTTTAATCAGATTTCAGAAACAATAGCATAATAGTTTACCGTTAAGCATTACGCAGTTGATAGTATATCAATAGTTTGCATAGTTTGTACCTGAGTTACTGTGCCTTTACTGTTCCGTTCACCGTTCCGGCGACGTTTCCGGCACAGTTGTTACACGGGGTATATAAACCCTAATTGACCTCATTTAATTCATTTCTTGCATTCTCACTCTCTCTCTCTAAAAAGAATTCCCGTCTACCCTCTCTCTCTCTAGATTCAACACTTCAAACCACCATAACTCTCTCAAATCTTGATGAAATTCGATGATTCTTGAGCCTAAACGACGATCTTGAAGCCCTCTACCTAGGAGTACAACGGATCTACAAAGTTACCCAGTCGATTTTGAGGTATGGAAGCTTTAACATTTGAAAAACTAGGGTTTTGACCCTTTTGACCGCACCTAGTACACACACAGTTTAAAATAGCCATCTCGTGAGATGCTCTACTCATCCTAAGCTAAACCGAACTGTTAGAAGAATAGGGAAGCCATGGTTGAGCTTGCATGTTGCATGAAATCGAGAATGGTGATGAAGAAGATGGTGGTTCGTGGCTGTGTCACTGGCCGAACCTGTGTGGGACGAAGGAGGACCGAACCTCCATCTATGGTCGGCGAACCCTCTCCCTCACGAACCTCCAAGACTGACGAACCCATGAGCTGTTCTACCATGCCCGAACCTAGCTGCTACGAACCTACTATCACCGAACCATCCTAAGGGAGCCGAACCCATGCTCATGTCACGAACCCTCGGCGAACTCTTTATGCTTGCCGAACCCTACATGTGTTGTAAGCCGGCCGAACCCTAAGGTTTCCCGAACCCATGCACGAACCTATGGATGCCAATCATCAGCCGAACCATTTCATCTTGAGAGGACCTACTGTATTTCAGCCGAACCGTAGGAAGGGACTCACAAACCTACTAACCTAAACCCATGCGGCGAACCCTAGTGTATCAACCATGCTTTGTCAGCCAAACTATGCAGGGCCGAACCCTATGACTTGGCCGAACCCATACGGGGATATCATGGCCGAACCTTAGTTTAACTTGGACGAATTTTATGTAAAGGATAGGTTCGCTGGTCGAATAAAGAGAGGATGTCAACATCTTGTCGAACAAGCCCATCTCGACCTCTATTAGGCCCAGAACCGAATAGGTAGTGGTTCCATCCTTCGGCCCAGAATTTGAGTGAATCGGCCCAACAACCAATTAGCTAACCGGCCCAACCAATTGGCCCAAACCATGTCCATGTGGCCCAAATTCGATCCTTGTAGTCCAAGTGATTTAGCCTAGCCAAGTTTATCTCGGCCCAACTACGATCTAAGCCCATATAATAATGAACGGGTCACACTAGTTTCGGCCCAAAGGTTTATAAGGAATCGGCCCATTATGGTATATTCGGCCCAATTCTCAAGTTAAGTAGAAAACATCTTGGATCACTTCTAGTGACAACATGCATGGGATTATTCACTTGAATTACTACAAGGGGGTAAGATTTTAGAAGTTAATAAATTTCTAAGTTCTAAAACCTTGACTTTCGAAAATATTCATTTGTAATGACTAATACAAGGATTCTAACTTTTGATAGAAAAATCTAAAGTCATACTCATAAACTATGGTAGTTACAAGGTTACACTATAACAAGGATAAAAATTAAAGGAAACATTAGGGTTAAAAATACAAGGGAACAAATTTATTTAAAGGTTTGACTAAGTGATCAGTATAATCCCTAGCAAGTAACCGGGGCCGAGTAGTGAGCAAGTCCGAGACTCACAAGTGTTAGCCAACTTAAGGGCTAACACATACGCACATATACAGTAACGATAACTCATATTTAACAGTACAAACAACATGAAATCAATACAGGATTGTGAACATCACTACAAGTACAAACAACGAGCGCGTGTATTCTTGATATACTTAGTCAACCACTACAAACACAAGGTGAGTTCATTTGTCCCTTTTCTAACTATTTTGATTTTACTTCGGGACTGAGAAGCATGTTATACATTTTCAAACAAATGATTTATAAATGCTTTTACACTTATTCTTAATGCTTATGCCACAAACTTGAAACTTAAACTAGATGCTTAATGCTTAATGCTTATGCTATAACTCTATGCTTAAACCATACGCTTAATGCTTATGCTATAACTCTATGCTTAAACCATACGCTTGATGCTTATGCAATAAACTATATGCTTAAACTACATACTTGATGCTAAAGCTTGCACACTTATACCAAATGCTAATGCTATATGCTAATACTAGATGCTAATGCTACATGCTAACACCGGATGCTAATGCTACATGCAAATACTAAACGCTAATGCTATATGCTAACACTAGATGCTAATGCTACATGCAAATACTAAATGCTAATGCTACATGCTAACATCATATGCTAAAGCTACAAATTGATGCTACAAGCTTATGATTCTATGATGATGCTACATACATACATACTAATTGCTTAAAACTACGGATGCTTTAAACACTTATATGCTTATATGCTTTGAATGCTAAAACAACGGTTGGGTCTCTCAGTGCTTGCCTTACTGGTTGTGAAACTATTTGAATGCTAAAACTATCAACTATGGTAGAACATACCAAATTGGCCTCTCAGTGCTTGCCATGGAGTGTTCTTCATAGTTGAGACTTGAAGGAACAGACCATTGGCCTCTCAGTGCTTGCCATAGGGTGACCTTCATAGTCATGACTTGAGGAGTAGACTGATGGTCTCTCAGTGCTTGCCATACAGTGATTCCTCAATGTTCACTCATGCTATAAACTTAAACATAATGCTAAAACTATTGGCTATTTAGAATGGACCGACTGGCCTCTCAGTGCTTGCCAGGGGGTGTTCTTGTAGCTATGACTATTGTAGATCATGCCGTTTGGCCTCTCAGTGCTTGCCAAAAGGGTGTTCTACATAGTCGGGATTCTGAGGAGTAGACTGATGGCCTCTCAGTGCTTGCCATACAGTGATTCCTCATTTTCCACTCATGTTGTAAACTTAACGAAATGCTAAAGCTATAGATGAAATGGATGGTAGGTAAGACGCTTAATTATCATTAACAGCAATGTCTTATGCGACTTACTATGTGGTGGGACGGCGTCTGGGCGGGTCGTAGGCTCGACTCAGGGGTATGCCCTATGTATAAGCATACCGAGTTGGATGATACAGGTGGTGTTAATGAGATTAAGGTTGTTACCGAGGGGACGCATGAATGCTTTTGGGTCAATATCATAAACTTTTAAAAACGGTGCTTGTTAAACTTATATTGAAGCTAATACATACGAATGCTATAGACTTGTAAACTTTGAAACAGTAAACTAAAGCTATGATGAAAAATGAATCGAATGGTAGGTAAAATGCTTAATTATCATTAATAGCAATGTTCCATGCGACTTAGTATGTGGTGGGACGGCGTCTGGGCGGGTCGTAGGCTCGACTCAGGGGTATGCCCTATATATAAGCATACCGAGTTGGATGATACAGGTGTTGTTAATGAGGTTAAGGTTTTACTGAAGAGGTTTGCAAAAGCTATTTTACAAATACTAAAACTATATGAACTCACCAACCATTGTGTTGACTTTGTTTTCTTACATGCTTTCTCAGGTGATGCATAGGTTTAGGCTAAAGCTTTCGGATTGCATACTAGGCTGCCCAGATAGAGGACCTAGTTGATTTTTGGAAGCACATCTTTTGTTATTAATACGAATCACTTTTGGATATCTTGTATAGTTACAATATAGAGAACATTTGATTCTTTTGATAGGTTTACCGGGTTAAATTACTGAACATTGATATTGTAATTTAACTTTGTAATCCTAGTTAAATGCTTGATTGTGCTTTAGTTATTCTTAACATTGATGCTATGTAAACAATCTGATCATCACGATTATCACTCACGATATCGCGCCCCGAGAACCTTCCGCCCGACGGGGAATCCGATCCAACCCCGTCGGCTTGGGGTGTGACAGATTGGTATCAGAGCTCAAGGTTATAGAGAATAATAGGTCACTTACTTAAACGGTTTGGCCTAGACTATAACTTAGGGACCCTTATGTAGAGAGCATAAGACTTAAGTTTGCATTGTGTCTTCTGCATTCGATCACTACACTAACCAATATCTTTTGGTTATGATCAGAATGCCGCCCAGAAGACAACCGACTCCGGTACCTACTACACAGACTTCTGCACCTCACTCATCGACACCATCACCACCAGATTCACCACCGCCACCACCTCCTCCTCCACTTAATCCACCACCAGGCCCAAGCACTACTCAGATATTAGATCCTGCTACTATCGCCTTGGCAACACTTCTAAGCAGTCAACTAACAAGCCAGCTGAAGGATGTCATCCCTGAGATGATTAACAGGATACAAGGCCATGGCAACAATTATGGCCATACTACTGGGGAAGCTAGTGGAAACACTGGTCATACTTCTGACTGCTCCTACTAGTCATTTGTAGGATGCAAACCACCAAGCTTCACTGGCGTGGAAGGAGCCGTTGGACTGATCCAATGGTGGTCTAGAGGGTCTAGCCGCAAATCATACTGAAATAACAGAAAGAACTAGTGTATAAACCACAATGAATCATCATATGAATAGGAAAAACAAGAAAGGAATAAGAACCGATCACGTTACACCCTTCGGATCACTCTTTTAGGGCTTCTCGATGACTAATCTCGACCTCAATTGCTTAACCTAGCTTCTAGTCGCCTCCAAAAGTCTTCTCCCAGTCGTGAATATCGAATACCCTAGCCTCCAGCCGTTTTCGAAACATAAAACTCAATTTTCTGATTTTCTAACCCTGTCGCGCTACGCGACAGGCACCCAAGCATCCCTCGCGCTACGCGAGGCTTCTAGCTACCCGAAAAAAGAGTCGGGCAACCCATCATCATTAAAAAGGGTATTTCTGTCTTTTCCACCTGTTGCGCTACGCAACAGGGTTCCTTGAGGTCGTCGCGTGACGCGAAGGGTTCCAGAATTCAGCTTTTGTCTTTCTTTGTCTTCGGGTCCGTTCTCGTCCACCCGGGAGCTCGTTTTCTAGATCTTTTGTGCCACAATAACACGTTTATTACCTGAAAGCATCAAATTATGAAAATGTGAACAACTAGCATAAATCGACTCCAAAACCGAATAAAATTGTACAACAAACTCAACAAAAACAAATGGAAAATTAGATGTGTTTCACAATTAAACTTAGCAATTCAAAATTCAATGCTTTGGAAAAGATTGCAAGCATTGTTACCCTGTTAAACCCATACTGATTATTCAAGTCCCTTAATCATGGTTCTATTATGTTAATGTTCTACATTTCATCTCACTAGACCCACGCTTAGGAAATTTAAAACCAAAACAATCCTGGATTCTAGTTTTTCAAGTTACCCTCACATATAAACAAACAAGAAATTTCTCAAATCAGATTTTTATAATGGAAGCATATGGAAGCGTGAGCATTTTTCTTTTATTTATTTATATATATTTTTTTCAATCCATTGAACTTAACTTAGTGGTGTTTCAACCAGGCTGCAACCCGGCGTGTGACACATAAGTTTTTAGTCCAACTTCTTTTCTTTTATTTTTCTGTTTGCTCAGCTTATTTGATGAAATGGAGGCGCCATAAGACTCGGATTTATTCTCATAAAAAGAGTACTTATGTGCCAAACAAAAATCAGATTTTCAAAACTCTTACTTGTTACTATGCAAAGACTCCTTTATAACAAGAAAACAGTTTCATCAATTCCAAATCTCCAAGATGTTTCCCACGAAAATCATGCATTTAGGTAAAATTATACCAATCCTATGGGACAAATACAACCAGCCAACCAGGTGAGCCTACCTACACATCCCATAACCAAAGCATAAAACGCAAACCCACATGTTAACCATGAATGAAACCATAAAACCCCACTTTCCTATCATTTCCCATCATGCTTTTGCAACCAACTTAAACAAGGACAAGAAGTATCTAAGCTAAAGATGTAAAAACAAAAATAAAAATAAAAATTTTGACTTAAATACTTAACTAAACTAAATTTCAAAAACTAACTACTAAAACAAAAATTAAACTAAGTTTCCCATCCCCACACTTAAACTGTACATTGTCCCCAATGTAGAGAAAAAGGAAAACCCAAAGAAAAACTAAAAATAACTAAAAACTGAAAATGACTTAGCTGGTTAAAGAGAAGACTGTCGAGTGCCAGTCTTTCCACATAAGCTCTTCAATCTACAACTTGCTTCACAGGCCATAAACAAACACATGAAATCTCTACACAATAAGATCAAGCAATCAACCATGAGTCCAAATATGACAATAACGAAAACCAAAACAAGTTCAACCACTACCAACCCATCACCACCCAAACCACAAGTTTACAAGAGTACAAATGTTCAAAAGTCTTAATCAAACTGCAACACATACAAAGACCTCCATACACCTACTCCTCATCATCAGCACCTCCTCCACCATCATGTTCTTCGGGAGCCCTGCAAAACTCTGGGATATCAATATGAAGTGAGGTCATCAGGTACCTCATAGCATCTTCCTGTCTCCTCTGATCCTGTATCCTCCAATCCCTGTATTGGTCATGATACCCGTCTATCCTATGACATAGAGACTCTAACGTGAGTGGATCGGGTATGGGTTCCCTAAGTGGGTACTTTCTAGGGGGAAAATCACGCCTAAAGACCGGCCTCTGCCTATGAGTGGGCACTGAACCCATAACCACATCAGCTGCAGGTGTCCCCTGTGGTGGCATCATCTGGGGACCAACCACAAACCCTGCCCACCTTGGTGGGTCATCTCTCTCTAAAATTCCTGCTCTACGCAGGTCCCTCAAAAACACACCAAAAACATTAGAAATCTATCATTTACACACTCTACACTTGGGTTTTATCCAAAGAACCCATCAACACTCTCTCATTCGGGTTTCTCTAGGAGGATCTCTTCCTCCTCCTCATTCTCATCCAACGGTCCTCCGATGTAATGCTTTAATCTATGACCGTTTACTTTCCAAGTGTTACCATCAACTTCGTTTTGCAACTCAACGGTTCCATATGGATAAACCTCTTCAACTGTGTATGGACCCGTCCACTTGGACTTCAACTTTCCTCCAAACAACTTTAATCGGGAATTGTAAAGCAAAACCCGATCTCCCTTCTTGAACTCCTTCAAACCCTTCAACCTTCTATCATGCCAAGACTTGGTCTTTTCTTTGATGCTCAATGAACGTGAATAGACCGCATCACGAAGGGCCTCTAACTCATGAATTTGGAAGTACCTCTTCCTACCCGCCTCGGTAAGATCAAGGTTGACCGTTTTAAGAGCCCAAAGAGCTATATGCTCCAATTCAACGGGAAGATGGCATGCTTTGCCATAGACGACCATGTATGGTGTGGTTCCTAAAGGTGTCTTGTAGGCCGTTCTAAATGCCCACAACGCATCGTCTAGCTTGTCGAACCAACCCTTCCGACTCTTCCCTACGGTCTTCTCAAGTATCCTTTTCACCCCTCGATTTGCATTCTCCACTTGACCGCTTGTTTGGGGATGGTAAGCGGTCGCCAAACGATGAGTGACACCGTAGCGTTGTAGTGCTTTTTCTAACATGGTGTTACAAAAGTGCGTGCCACGGTCACTAATTAAAGCTCTAGGAGTTCCAAACCGACTAAACAACTTCTTTAGGAACTTGAGAACTACTCGGGCATCATTTGTAGGTAAGGCTTGAGCCTCAACCCACTTTGACACATAATCTATGGCCACGAGTATATACCTATTCCCTTTGGACAAAGGGAAAGGTCCAACAAAGTCAATGCCCCAAACTTCAAAAACCTCCAACACTTGAATGGGGTTTTGAGGCATTTCATCCTTAGAGGAGATGTTTCCGGTGCATTGACAAGGATCACACTTCTTCACAAACTCAAGTGCATCTTCACCACCGTAGGCCAATAAAAACCACAATCGAAGACCTTTTGGGCGGTGGAATGATGACCATGATGTCCACCCGTCAAGCCTTCATGGCAATGCCTCAAAATCTCTAGGCCTTCCTTTCTACTCACACACCTCCTAAGAATTCTATCTCCCCCGACACGATAGAGATACGGGTCATCCCAAACGTACTTACCCGCATCTCTAAAGAACTTCTTCTTTTATTGGTGGTCATTCCCTCAATTACCACTCCATGAGCAAGGAAATTTGCCAAGTCGGTGAACCATGGCATTCCTTGCTTCTCCGCCTCTGCAAAGTCTATCAACTCGTGAGGGAACCTATCACCAATCTCCTCCTCACGAATCTCACTCCTCTCCGGGTCCTCTAACCGAGAGAGATGATCGGCCGCCACATTTTCAGCGCCTTTCTTATCTTTAATCTCAATGTCAAATTCCGATAACAAAAGAATCCACCTAATGAGACGAGGCTTTGCATCTATCTTTGAAAAAAGAAACCTCAATGCCGAGTGATCGGTGAAAACAGTGGTCTTTGAAAGCACAAGGTATGACCGGAATTTGTCAAAAGCAAACACCATCGCTAGAAGCTCCTTCTCGGTGGTAGTGTAATTCTCTTGAGCATCATTGAGAGTTTTACTAGCATAGTATATGGGGTGAAAATGCTTCTCTCTCCTTTGCCCCAAAACCGCCCCAACGGCTTGGTCACTAGCATCACACATGAGCTCAAAGGGTAAGCTCCAGTCGGGGGCAACCAAAATAGGAGCACTCACAAGCCTCTCCTTCAAAAACTCGAATGCCTTCATGCATTCCTCATCAAACACGAATGGGGTATCTTTCTCTAAAAGATGGGTCATAGGCGTAGTGATTTTTGAAAAATCTTTAATGAACCGCCTATAGAAACTCGCGTGACCAAGGAAACTCCTAATGGCTTTAACACTTGAAGGTGGTGGGAGTTTTCTTATGGTCTCTATCTTAGCTTGGTCTACCTCAATACCCGCTCTCGAAATCTTGTGACCTAACACTATCCCCTCGGTCACCATGAAGTGACACTTCTCCCAATTGAGCATCAACTTCGTCTCCACACATCTCTTCAACATTCTCTCAAGATTCACCAAGCATTAATCAAAAGAGTTGCCATAAACCGAAAAGTCATCCATAAACACCTCCATGGATGATTCAATCATATCTTGGAAAATGGCTACCATGCACCTCTGAAATGTGGCAGGAGCATTGCATAGCCCAAATGGCATGCGACGGTTGGCATAGGTGCCATATGAGCACGTGACTGTGGTCTTTTCCTGATCCTCTGGTTCAATGGGGATTTGGAAATACCCAGAAAAGCCATCAAGAAAGCAGTAAAACTGCTGGCCTGCTAACCGCTCCAACATCTGGTCAATGAAAGGAAGGGGAAAGTGATCCTTCCGGGTGGCATCGTTAAGTTTACTATAGTCGATGCAAACTCGCCACCCCGTGACCGTGCGAGATGGAATTAGCTCGTTTTTCTCATTCGTGATAACTGTCATCCCTCCCTTTTTAGGGACGACCTGAGTGGGGCTCACCCATGATGAATCCGAGATAGGATAAATCAAGCCCGCATCCATCAACTTCAATACCTACTTCTTCACAACCTCTTGCATATTAGGATTTAAACGCCACTGAGGTTGGACTACCGGCTTATACTCATCTTCCATGAGTATCCTATGTGTGCAATAAACAGTAATGCCTTGGATATCGGAGAGTCTCCAAGCAATAGCACTCTTATACAACCTCAACACACATAACAGTCTCTTCTTCTCCTCCTCACTCAACCTAGATGAAATGACAACAGGTAGAGTGGAATTTGTCACACCCCCAAATTCCCACTCGTGGTGACAGTCCACATGGGTGTGACGTGGCCAGAATCACAGCTCAAGGTCATATAGAACACCTCTATATGCGTTTCAAATACGATGTTTGACATAAAAGTTAACAAAATAATTTGCAGCGGAAAGTATAAGATATTGCAGCGGAAAGATAATAAATTTAATACATGCAGCGGAAAATAATTGTTAGACACTACAATGTTTCAATACAGAACATAATTTATAAGTGTTTGATCAAAACGACACGACATAACAAATGCAATCCCTATGCTTGTGCCCTTAAGTGCGTTTCCTGAATCCATAAGCAGCTAGTTACCTGAGAATATAAGTTGTAACTTCCACCACTTTGGCCCGTGCAAGAGGGTCAAATGCACCAACTGTGGGAGAAACGGGCACATGACCAAGGAATGCCGATCGAACCCCAACCCCAACCTCAACAAAGATAATACATTGAAGGGTTGCTTCACCTGCGGAAAGCCTGGACACATGCGCCGAGATTGCCCGCAGAACAAGAACACAAGTGGCAACCCGGCTAGGGGTCGGGCATTCGTCATTGGGTCAGGAGAAGCTAAAGATGATCCAAACATCGTCACCGGTACGTTTCCTTTAAATAATGTCTATGCTAGTATATTATTTGATACCGGTGCCGATAGGAGTTTTATCTCTAGTGACTTTAGCAAATTGCTTGATATGACACCAACACCACTAGACAATAAGTACACCGTAGAGTTAGCGGACGGCAAGCTTATCGAAACACAACATATCATCAAAGGATGTGTTCTGACACTAGCAGACCATCAACTGTGATTGACCTGATGCCAGTAACTCTCAGGAGCTTCGACGTGGTGATTGGAATGGATTGGCTATCTGCAAACCACGCTGAGATCGTTTGCAACGAGAAGATCATGCGAATTACGTTGCCAAGTGGAGAGCAGATCTCAATCCAGGGGGAAAGACGTGGAATACCGTTGAACATTATGTCCTGCATGAAGGCGGACAAAAATCTGAAGAAAAGATACACGGCTATCCTAGCCCTTATCACCGAACAACCCAAGGAGGAACGGAAGATCGAGGACATCGCTGTTGTCCGCGATTATCCGGAAGTCTTTCCTGACGATCTACCGGGACTACCACCAGCACTGCAAGTGGAGTTTCAGATAGATCTAACACCAGGAGCAGCACCAATAGCCAAGGCACCATACCGATTGGCCCCTACTGAAATGCAAGAACTATCTAACCAACTGCAAGAGTTGTTAGATAAAGGATTCATCCGACCGAGCTTCTCACCTTGGGGAGCACCGGTCCTGTTTGTAAAGAAGAAAGACGGTTCATTCCGTATGTGTATAGACTACCGAGAACTGAACAAGGTAACTATCAAGAATCGATACCCTCTACCTCGAATAGACGACCTGTTCGACCAATTGCAAGGGTCAAGCTACTATTCGAAGATCGATTTGAGATCCGGTTACCATCAACTTAGAATACAGGAAGGAGACATACCAAAGACAGCTTTCAGGACACGGTACGGACACTACGAATTTCTAGTCATGCCTTTCGGACTGACCAACGCACCGGCAGTATTTATGGATCTCATGAATCGGGTGTGCAAGCCGTATCTGGACAAATTCGTAATCGTGTTCATAGACGACATCCTGATTTACTCCAAGACCCAAGAAGAACATGCCGATCACCTAAGACGTGTCTTGGAACTACTAAAGAAGGAACAACTATACGCCAAGTTCTCCAAATGTGACTTCTGGGTTCGCGAAGTTCAGTTCCTTGGACGCGTAGTAAACGAGAAAGGGATACACGTAGACCCAGCCAAGATCGAGGCAATCAAGAATTGGGCAGCGCCTAAGACTCCAACTGAGGTGCGACAGTTCTTAGGGCTGGCCGGGTACTACAGGCGGTTTATCGAGGGATTCTCAAAGATCGCGCAATCATTGACTTCCCTTACACACAAAGACAAGAAATTCGAATGGGGAGAAAAACAAGAAGCTGCTTTCGATCTGTTGAAGCAGAAATTGTGCAGTGCACCAATCTTATCGCTACCAGACGGGTGCGAGGATTTTGTGGTGTACTGTGACGCATCAAAGCAAGGACTCGGTTGTGTGTTGATGCAACGCAAGAAAGTTATAGCGTATGCGTCACGACAATTGAAGGTGCACGAAAAGAACTACACAACGCACGACTTAGAGTTGGGAGCCGTAGTGTTCGCACTGAAGATCTGGCGACACTATATGTACGGCACCAAGTGCACAATATTTACTGACCATAAGAGCCTACAGCACATTTTCGACCAAAAGGAGCTAAACATGAGACAACGCAGATGGGTCGAATTAATAGGCGATTATGACTGTGCAATCAAATATCACCCTGGAAAAGCTAACGTAGTAGCCGACGCACTGAGCCGGAAGGAAACAACTAAACGCGTACGTGCACTACAACTTACCATTCACTCTGAGCTGCCAAATCAGATCCGAGTCGCACAACAAGAAGCTCTGAAAAAGGAAAACCTTACCCTCGAAGCCATGCGGGGTACGGACAAACAGATGAAACAGAAGGATGACGGAGCTTACTACCTGATGAATCGAATTTGGATTCCACGCTACGGGGGATTGAGAGAAGTAGTGATGGATGAAGCTCACAAGAGTCGATACTCAGTACATCCAGGTTCTGACAAGATGTACCACGACCTAAAGGCAACTTACTGGTGGCCTAACATGAAATCAGAAATTGCAACATATGTGAGTAAGTGCCTGACTTGCTCCAAAGTTAAGGTCGAATATCAGAAACCGTCAGGATTACTCCAACAACCGGAAATTCCGGTATGGAAATGGGAACAGATTTCCATGGATTTTATCACCAAGCTGCCAAAGACAGCAAGTGGTTGCGATACCATCTGGGTTATCGTAGACTGACTCACGAAATCGGCACACTTCCTGCCGATTAAAGAAACTGATAAGTTTGAAAAGTTAACCCGAATTTACTTGAAGGAAATCGTGTCCAGACACGGAGTCCCAATCTCTATTATATCTGATCGAGACAGCCGTTTCACGGCACACTTTTGGAAGTCCTTACACAAGGCACTCGGGACGAGGTTAGATATGAGCACTGCTTATCACCCACAAACGGATGGTCAGAGTGAACGAACCATCCAGACCTTTGAAGACATGCTTCGGGCATGTGTGATTGACTTCGGTAACAGCTGGGAGACTCACCTACCTTTGGTAGAGTTCTCATATAATAACAGCTATCACACCAGCATTGGGGCTGCGCCGTTTGAAGCACTTTACGGACGTAAGTTCAGATCACCACTCTGTTGGGCGGAAGTTGGTGAAAGCCAATTGATCGGACCCGAACTTGTGCACGAAACAACTGAAAAGATCGTGCAAATACGTAACAGAATGGCTGCAGCTCGAGATCGACAAAAGAGCTATGCCGACAAGAGGCGCAAGCCTTTGGAATTCCAAGTGGGAGATCGGGTACTTCTTAAAGTCTCGCCTTGGAAGGGAGTGATTCAATTCAGGAAGCGGGGAAAATTAAATCCTCGTTACATCGGACCGTTCGAGATCACTAAACGAATAGGCCCCGTGGCCTACGAACTACAGCTACCACAAGAATTGAGCAGCGTACACAACGTGTTTCACGTTTCAAACCTCAAGAAATGCTTATCAGACGAAACACTCGCAATTCCTATAGAGGAAATTCAGATAGACGAACAACTACACTTCATAGAGGAACCATTGGAAATTATGGACCGGGAACTCAAGAAGTTGAAACATAGTAAGATACCAATTGTAAAAGTTCGATGGAATTCGCGACGAGGACCGGAATACACCTGGGAACGAGAGGACCAAATGAAACAGAAATATCCTCACTTATTCTCCGACCAGACTAACACCGGCAACACGAACTGAATTTCGGGACGAAATTCCTATTAACTGAGGGATGATGTGACACCTCGCAATTTCCAGGTCAGCATTTATTTTATTTTAATAATAATGTGTATTATTATTTCATACGTGGCACTAGAATATTTGTATTTAGTGTGACACGTGGCACAACAGACCAAACACACCGATAATTCGAGGAATTATCGCACGAAACTCGCACGTATCTTGAATGACGAACGTTGGTGAACGGATCGAACCACAGTACACTTTCACTGCACAATTAGGTTCCGGAGAACCTAAGTTAGTAGAACAACGCTTAAGTGTCGAGAAACGATGATCGTATTCGAGAAATACGAGAAATTCGGTTCAAAACAATGAAATTGGACTTATTGGGCTCAACCGAGACCCATCGCAGTACGCGATGGGCACCCAATTGGGCTTTCGCGGTACGCGAAGCTCGAGCGGGAGAATTTGAATTCTCCGAAAACCATCACGGTACGCGACGACCGATCAACTTCCACTATCGCGGTACGCGGCGTGTTTCGGGAACAGAATGATTATTTTAATCATCGCGGTACGCGATGATGCTTTTTGGACAAGTGTCGCGGTACGCGACGACCCCAACACGCATAAAATCTTTATAAACCCAATGATAATCATTCTGTTACCTCCTCTTCCGATTTCTCTCGACTGAAACCTTCTCTCTCGACCATATCCCCTCTGCTACACCATCATTGTGCCATTGGAAGCCATTGTTGTGGTTGTGGAAGCTCAAGATCGAAAAAGGAAGCTAGGGGTGATCATCTTGTGCAATCCACGACTTGTGCAAATCCAACCACGAGGTCACAGCCACGTTCAGAAGCTCTCAAGGCCTGCTCGAACTTCATCTTGACTATCTAAGTCCTTAGGAGGTAGACTCCTATCACTATTTTGAGTTTTAGCACTTAGAATCACACATGCAAGGGGAAATACCCACATGCATCACCATCACCACTCAACCCACGAATTTTTGATGTTGTAGATCTGTTATTGAATGTGTTATTACCGATTTGGTGATATGATGATGATCTATAATGATATTATTAAGATTTAATGGCTATTTGTTGATTTTACTATGAAATAGGTACTTTTGACTACATGCATGTATGATTTAAGCTCATTTACATGACATTTGATATTGAGATGTTGTTAGTTATGAGATTTGTTATGATTTGAAAGGCCTAGTATGATTGTTGAGGCCAAGAGTATGATTATTAGTAATGTTACTAATAATAGAAACTTTAATGTTACAAATTGTGCATTTTTGATGAAATGACATTATGCATATGGTTAGATCTAAGGTTTATGCTTAAAATGATGTTTAGAAACTAATAGAATGATTATTGATGATTAGAATTGTTTAAGGCATGATTCTTATGAATGTTACTAAAAATAGTAACTTTTTATCATGAGCTTGCTATTAGATGATGAGTATGATAATGTTTTGGGTCTAACATGCTTATTTGATGGTAATATGATGATATTGATGGGTTAATGTGTTAAGAGGATGATTCGTATGTAATAATTCGTAAGTTACTAAAAATAGTAACTTTATTTGCAAGGTTTATAAATGATGACATATTTGTGGTAATGAATATGTGTTAATGACTATCTATGACTAAGATAATGATATTTTGATGACGTTGGTTGATAAACGTGGCAAAATATGCTTAATTTAGTAACTTTCCATATTTAGAAACTTTTACGTGCAAACTATGCTAAACCGGCTATGTGTAACGATGTGCTATTTGATAACATGCTCATTTAGGATAAATATGCATGCTAGAATAATCGGAATGTGATTTGATGCATGACTTGCCTAATGTGGAAACTTTCCTAAAATAGGAACTTGCTATAAATAGTATGTTTCCTCATAGGAATGACTTTTGGTATCCGTACACTTCACACGACACTAAATCGCACGTTACACGAACACTTGATCCAAAACCGTCACCAACGGGTCGTTAGGTCAAGCACGATCGATACGGTCAAACACGGTCAACTCGACCCACATAACCACTTAGTGTTGTTGAACACTAACACGGTCCGGTGAGACCCACATACGCAAACACGAACTCATAGTACCTATGTGATATAGGTGACTACTAGCCGGCGAGCTACACGAACTCTTTTGAGCAAACGCATTATCTAACTCAGGTGAGTTTACGGCCCCACTTTTACTCTTTAACTGATTTGCAAAACTTTGGGGTGAGAATACTATGCAACTATTTAGATGTATGACTGGTATGTTGTGAAAACCATTTTCGAGTGTAACTTTTATCGCTTAAAGTCCTCACCTATCCTTATCGTTAGTTGTGTATCAAACGAGTCGTAATTACGTAGTACTACTGGGTTTGACTAGCCCCACTCGGCACCAATGTTGACTGGAGGTCATAACGAGTGTAATTTCGATGGGAATGCGGGTTCAGCGATGACCTGCGGAGGCAAACGGGAACAGTCTAGTTTCGGTAAGATGACATGACACACTCCACGGATCGTAGCATCCAACAACAAAACTTAACATACCCAGTATATATCTGTTTACTATTTGTGTCTGTCTAAACCTGTGAACTCACCAACTTTTTAGTTGACACTTTTCGCATGTATTCTCAGGTAACTGATGGAGCACACGCAAGGATACGCACAAGGACACTTTAAGGAGTCTGGCTTTCATATAGACTCGCGTCCTAGGCTTCTGTGTGCATTTGATGTATTTTGAAAACAATTTAAACATTGTAGTGTCTGTTAAACAGTTTACTTTCCGCTGCAACTTACTTATTTTATTAAACAATTTCCGCTGCTTATGTAATGATTATTCCGCTGTTTTGATTGAAAACTTGTTTGTCTTGAAAACTGTGTGATTGTACAACTCATATAGAGTCGTTCTATATGACCATGAGCTGTGATCCTTGCCACTTCACACCCACGTGGACTGACACCACGAGTGGGAATTTGGGGGTGTGACATGGTGCATTACACAGGTTTAAGCATTCACAAATGTTGAAACCACAGTTTGAATATAAAGTTTGCAGATAATATAATCACACATGCATAGTCATGATAGCTAGTCATTTATACTATTTACATAAGTGGTCGACACCGAAGCTGACTAGTGCATGCTATCGCATGTTTTGCCTTGCCACTATTGTCTAGCACAAACAATAGTAATGAGTGTTTGGTCAGTCAAACACCTGCGTAGATCCCATCTACCAAGTGAGGTTTGTCAAACCTAATAGATCTATTTCCAACTACCACGCTTTGCGCTACGGCAAACTAAACGGTTCGAAGTGTAAGGACTTGTAAATGCTATGTTGTCACATAATGTAAACACCTAACTCATGCAAGTGATATGTATCTAAAAGTGTTTGTTGCACATGTTTTCTCCCCCAAAACAGTTAAAATAAGAAAGGGGCCGTGTACGCACCTTTTATTGTAGCAGAATGATCAAACACGTGAACTTGTGTAGAAAGTCCTCTACGAAGAACCTGTGTTTTAACAATAACCTAGTGTTATTCAGAATGTCGTATTGTGCTTGGAATCACATACGTGTCAATACACGTATGTTAGGGTGTTAGGAATATGCATACGTATGTACGCGTGCCTTTGAAATTTAAATAAATCAATATATGATTTTATTTAAATGAACGTAATTATACGCGATTACGTTTTCGGGTTTAAAATATGAATTTTATTATTCTAATATGTTCGGAATGAAATTCTGGTTTCAACGCAACTGAAACGAGTCGAATCGGAGTTAGAACGAATAATTTATGAGTTAAAAACTAAAATGGTTTTTAAATTAAAAAGCCCAACAGAGGCAGGGTTCGAACCCTAGACCTCCTGGACCCCAACACACGCCTAAACCAATTGAACTAGCTCCAGTTTATTGTTATAGTTTGATTTCAAATGGTTTTAAACAACATACAAATCGATTTCCCCTTTGTCCTCATAACCGAACCAAGAACTACCCAAATGGTCCCTAATTCGAACCCGATCGGTCCTAAATCCATGGGGCTTTGTTTCCTCTGAATCAAACGAATTATCAGGTAGTTTTATTTTGATTATCAACCAAAAATATGATCCAATTCGTGATGTACAGGGTTTCGAACATGGATGTTCAAACACACTACTCAAATCAGTTAAATTCGATAATGATGATTACTAAAATCATATGGTTTTCATTAACTACCATATTTCGAAACTTTCTGGAAGATTTAAGTCAACTATTAAGTTCTATCACATCGAAATCCCTATTTCGTTTTAACTCAAGAATACTAACACCCGTTCTAATAAAATTCGATGTTGTAAGATGAAATTAATATGTGTTTATCCTTCATCAGGGTATTCTGAAACTAACAATGACAATCGATTTCGTTTTTGACCTCAATTTCAATCAAAACCCTAATTCGCTATCCTCACTAGAACCCTAGAATCGAACTCCAACAATTCGTTATAATGTGATGAAATTGATTCATGAGTTTTGTTAATCGGCACTTTATGAAACTAATGGTAATATTTGATTTCATTTTTAAACCCATCACGACCGAAACCCCCAAACCGTTCTATCTTAAGAACCCTAGATTTCAAATTCTAACAATTCGTTGTTTATTGTTGAAATTAACAAAGGGATTTCGTTCAATGTGATATCACAAAACTATCTGTATAAATCAATTTTATTTTTAAATATGTTTACCTTCAAACCCCCAATTCGGTTTATGTGATAAACCCTAGAACTCGAATCCATTCAAGTTGGTGATAATAGTCAAAATTAACATAGGGATACCCTTAATCGGCACCTTTAGGCTCTATGGGAGTGAGTACTTACGTGATTTAATGTCGAAATGATACAAATCAACTTCTAGCTTGAACTTCGGCCGACCTTCTCTTGAATTCGCAACTTCGTAGTGTTTTTCTTCGAACAAGGATATGTAACAGACACTAAGAGGTCCGACTAAAGTGTATGAGGTTTCAATTGTGAGGAATGTGATCGAATTACATGAGTTTGATGGCTAACGACTTCGGTTTCGACTTTTTGCCTACTAATTGCGTTTAATTCGAAGTTATTGGGTCCTATAACTGATAATTATTATTGGTAATCATCAGTATAACGATTAGAGAGGATTAATGTTTCAGTTACAATTCGAATTTTTGAGGATTTCGAATTTTCTTGCATTATAACACATGGATTTTGACTTTTTAAAGTCAAAACCTTGTTTTTGTTTAATTTCACTAAAATCTTCATGCATTAGATACTTATAACCATTATAGAATAATTTAGAATAGTTATATTCAACTATAGTTGATTATTGAAAGTGATTATAATTTTCAATTGGATCCATAATTCGAATTTTGACTTCTAATAGTCAAAATTGACCCATTTAACTAATTACAAGCCCAATTATTTTATTTCAAATATGTTTGGGCTTATTTTGTCCAAATCAAATCCTTCTAATTATATTTCATATCATCTCGCGTCATTCTCCGTTAATTTTTGTTAACGGAATTAACCCGAAAATATCGGATTGTCACATTGACCGTGTCAAGTCAACGACCCGTTGGTGAACCGTGTGTCGGTTGTGAATTGTGGCACCTCGTAATTTCCAGGTCAGCAACTCTATTATTTTAATAATAATGTTTATTAATTATTTCATACGTGGCACTAGAATAAATGCATTTAGTGTGACACGTGGCACAACAGTCTGAACACGCCGATAATTCGAGGAATTATCGCACAACACTCGCACGTGTCTTGAATGACGAACGTTGGTGAACGGATCAAGCGGTAACACGAAAACACTGCACTTAGGTTCGGTGAACCTAAATTAGCTAGAACAAGACCAATAGAACGAGAAACGATGATCGTATTCGAGAAATACGAAAGATTCGGTTCAAAACAATGAATTGGGCCTATTGGACTCAGCCGAAACCCATCGCGGTACGCGATGGGCAATCAATTGGGCTTTCGCGGTACGCGAAGCTTGAGCGGGGAAATTTGAATTCTCCGAAAAACGTCGCGGTACGCGACGACCGATCATTTTCCACCATCGCGGTACGCGATGTGTTTCGGGAACCAGACGATTATTTTAATCATCGCGTGTCGCGGAGCTTCTTTTTGGGCGGTGTCGCGGTACGCGACAGGTCTAGTTCGCAGAAATCTTTATATATCCAAGATGAAATCATTCTGTCGACCCTACTCCATCTCTCTCGACTGAAATCACCATACTCGACCATTTACCCTCTGTTACACCACCATTGTGCCATTGGAAGACCTTGTTGAAGGATTGAAGCCCCTTTGGAAGCTTGGAGCAAGTTAGAAGACGCCTATTACCGTCTTCCACGAGTCAAAGCCGTTGTGGAGGCTGTTACTGGACGTCTTGAAGCCATACACATCTGTTCCAGCCTTATCTTGACCATCTTGCACCTCCTAAGGTAGTTCTCTAACACTATTTCGGGTTTAAGCACTTAGAATCACACATGCAAGGGGAAATACCCACATGCATCACCATCACCACCTTGAGCACGAAATTTTGTGATGTTAGATCTATTTTTGATGTTGATGCTACTGGTTTGATGTTACTTAGATGATCTATGGTGATTTTTATATCAAAAGATGGTTATTTGTCGATTTCATTATGAAATAGGTACATATGGTTACATGCATGAACGATCTAAGCATTTATACATGATTTTTGATAATAGAATGTTATGATAAGTGATATTGATGATGGATTTCAATGTATAGAAGTATTGATTTCGATCAAATGCATGCCTAGTTACATTATTACTAAATATGGAAACTTTTATGTTACATATTGGTGATTTTTGATGAAATGACCACATGCATGTGTTTAGATCTATATGTTATGCTTAAAATGATGATTAGAAACTATTGTGATGGATACTTGATGCATAGAAAGGTCTAGGATAGTCAAAAGTGTGATTTTTGTGAACGTTACTATAAATAGTAACTTTTTGTCACAAGATTGCAAATTGATAAAATGTATGATAATGTCTTGAGTCTAACATGCTCATTTGGTGATTATATAATGATATTGGAAGGTATATGTTATTAGAAACTTGATTTTTGTGCTATGGTCATAAGTTACTAAATATAGTAACTTTATTTGGTTAGATTCACGATTCATCACATGTTAGGTGGAATGATCATGATTAATAGGCTATTTAGGACTAAGATGATAATATTAGATGATGTTGATTGTTAAACTTGATGAAATATGCTTATTTTAGTAACTTTCCATAAATGGAAACTTTTACGCGCAAACTATGCTAAACCGGCTATGTGTATCTATGTGCTATGTGATAACATGCTCATTTAGGATAAATATGCATGTTAGAATAATCGGAATATGATTTTATGCATAACTTGCCAAATATGGAAACTTTCCTAAAATAGAAACTTACCATAAATGGTAAGTTTCCTCATGGGAACGATTTTGGTATCCGTACACTTCACACAACACTAAATCGCACACTTACACGAACACTTGATCCAAACCGTCACCAACGGGTCGTTAGGTCAAACACGATCGACACGGTCAAACACGGTCAACTCGACCTACGTAACCACTTAGTGTTGTTGAACACTAACACGGTCCGGTGAGACCCACACTTGTGAACACAAACTCATAGTACCTATGTGATATAGGTGACTACTAGCCGGCGAGCTACGCAACTCTTTTGAGCTAACGCATTACTCAAACTCAGGTGAGTTTACGGCCCCACTTTTACTCTTTAATTGCTTTTACTCAACTTTGGGGTGAGAATACTATGCAACTGTTTTAGATGTATGACTGGTATGTTGTAAAACTATTTTCGAGTGTACTCTTTATCGCATAAAGCCCTCACTTATCCTTACCGTCAGTTGTATGACAAACGAGTCGTTATTACGTAGTACTACTGGGTTTGACTAGCCCCACTCGGCAACAACGTTGACTGGATGTCATAACAAGTGTAATATCGATGTGAATTGCGAGTTCAGCGATGACTCGCGGAGGCAAACGAGAACAGTCTAGTTTCGGTAAGATGACATGACACACTCACGGATCGTAGATCCAACAACTAAACTTAACATGCCCAGTATATACCTGTTTACTATTTATGTCTGTCTAAACCTGTGAACTCACCAACTTTTTAGTTGACACTTTTCGCATGTATTCTCAGGTAACTAATGGAGCACACGCTAGGACGCTCACAAGGACACACTAAGGAGTCAAGCTTACATTTAGACTCATGTCCTAGGCTTGTGTGCATTTGCTACGTTTTTAAAACAATTTAATCATTTGTAGTGTTTCTTTCAAACAATTACTTTCCGCTGCGATTATATGTAATTCTGATGCTTAACATTTTCCGCTGCATACTTATATAAACTTGTTTGGTTTTACAAACTGTGTGAATGTGTAACTCATATAGAGTCGTTCTATATGACCATGAGCTATGATTCTGGCCACGTCACACCCACGTGGACTGACACCACGAGTGGGAATTTGGGGGTGTGACAGACTGGTATCAGAGCCTTGGTTATAGGGAACTAGGTTTGCATTTAGTGAACTTAGACTATAGCCACTGCTCTACAATAGACACTACACTAGAATTTGCACACTGATGTTAATTCTTTTATTGAACTATTATGTACTAACCTGAGAATTTACAGGATGGCCGACAACAACAGAGACGCTGGCAGGAACCCGGGCAAACGCCCAGCCATCGATGACTTGACTGAGGACAGTCGACGTAGGATCAACAGTATTGTAGCACAGGTGGACGCGGAGATGGAGAGGAGGACCCAGATGTTGGCGCGGGAGTGTTACTGGGGATGGCTGCCTAGCCTCTTATTACGGTGGATAGAGACTGAGCGGGTACCTACCCCGCGATACAGAGGTGATACCTCTGAGGGTCCGCGACTACCGGCACTTGGGATGCCGATGGAGAGAGCCTTCGCGGCTCATGTGGCCGTAACCCGGCGGGAGTTTCGGAGGAGTGCCGAGCTATCCGACGAGGTGCGTGTTCTTCGCGAGAAGAACGATCGCCTGGAAAGGCGAAGTGACCGGCTGGAGGAGGAGAAGGATCGTCTAGAGGAGACGGTGGAGACACTACGTCTCCAAGTGGCTCAGCTCATGTCCCAGCATGGGCAGATAGTTGATGTTGTGCAGGAGCACGACGGACGTATTACCGAGAACCGGACGGACATCGTCGAGACGCAGGCGATGGTGCAGGCGAGCGACGCCATGCTTAACGCATGGGCGGCGCAATTTATCGAGGAGCCACCAGCCGAGGACGATGAGCCACAGTTCGAGGCCGAGGACCTCGAGGGTCCCGACGAAGATCCGGACGAGGACCCGGAAGAGGACGAGGATGATGATGAGGACGCAGCTAGCAACATCTCCCATGTCTCCATGGACTCGGATTAGTGGGTTTTATTATTTTGGTATTGTTTGTTTCATTTTATTTCCTTTTGGCCTAGACGAGCGGGATGTGCTCGGAAAATTTGCATTGTACTTTCCTTTCAAATTATTGTACTTCAAATTTGATATTAATGAAAGTTATGCCTCATTTTATCTGCTTTATTATTGTTAACACTGTTAGTGAAATCTTGCTATGATATCTAACTTGACATCTGACATGACAACCATTCCAACTTTGGCTAACACTTAACATATGATGACTAACATTCTAACCCCTCTATATAGAAACATGTCTGCAAGAGGAAACAACGCTCTACGACTAAAACGCAAGGCCGAAAAGGCACGGATCGACATGATGGTCGAACGGAAATTTAACAAAGTACTCGCGGAGTACGAAGCCAACCGTCACGCCAGCGAAACGAGTGGCACTAACAACGGTATTAATTTTTGCCTAACGTAACTGACATAGTGTAGACAGCCTAGCCACTAACACGTTGAATTGAACTACCGATGCACAGGACCCCAGGGAGGAGCGGCAAAGGGGTGCTCGTATAAAGCATTCTGAGCTGTCATCCTCACAAGTTTCAGGGCACCGAAGGAGCAGTGGGACTGCTCCGATGGATAGAGAAAGTGGAATCGGTTTTCTCTATGGCCGAATGCTCGACGAGAACCGAGTGAAATATGCCACAGGAATACTGGAGGGACCGGCCCTCACCTGGTGGAACTCTCATGTCCAGACACTCGGGCTGGATACTGCAAACTCCATCCCATGGGAGAACTTTACGAGAATGCTCCACGAGGAGTATTGTCCTCGGGACGAAATTCGGAAGCTGGAAGAAGAATTCTGGACGCACAAAATGGTGGGATCCGAGATCGAGAAATACTGTACTCGATTTCACGAACTGTGCAAGTTGTGCCCGGCAATGGTGACGCCGGAGTACAAAAAGATAGAGCAATTCATTAGTGGATTGCCCGAGCAAATACAGAGCACGGTGACAGCAGCCGATCACACCACCATCCAACCACTGATTCGCTTGGCGCACAAGCTGACTGACCAGGCGGTAGCCCAAGGGAAACTGCCAAAAGGGGTGAACACCTAAAACCCCAAGAGCCCAAGCGAAAGTGGGAACCCAACAACAACCGTGTTTTCTCACCACCACCACCAGCTCAGCACCGGCCAGCTCCGGCAAAGGTTTTCACTGCCACCCAACCAAATAATCAGGACAAGGGGGATATCGGGGCAACAACCCCAAATGCAACAACTGCTCATACCACCATCACGGCCCATGCCGAAGAGTTCGGTGCACCAACTGTGGCAGGAACGGACACCTGGCCAAGGAATGCCGATCAAACCCCAACCCTAACCCCAACAAGGATAATACATTGAAGGGATGCTTTACTTGCGGGAAGCCGGGGCATATGCGTAGAGATTGTCCGCAAAACAAGAACGCAGGCGGCAACCCAGCAAGGGGGAGGGCATTTGTGATTGGCTCTGGAGAAGCTAAAGACGATCCAATGTCGTCACCGGTACGTTTCTTTTAAATAATGTCTATGCTAGTATATTATTTGATACCGGTGCCGATAGGAGTTTTATCTCTAGTGAATTTAGCAAATTGCTTGATATGACACCAACACCACTAGATTATAAGTACACCGTAGAGTTAGCGGACGGCAACTGATCGAAACACAACATATCATCAAGGGATGTGTTCTAACACTAGCGGACCATCAACTAGTGATTGACCTGATGCCAGTAACTCTCGGAAGCTTCGACGTGGTGATTGGAATGGATTGGCTATCTGCAAACCACGCTGAGATCGTGTGCAACGAGAAGATTGTGCGAATTGCGTTGCCAAGTGGAGAGCAGATCTCAATCCAGGGAGAACGTCGCGGGATACCGTTAAACATCATGTCCTGTATGAAGGCAAGCAAATATCTGAAGAAGGGATACACGGCTATCCTAGCCCTTATCACCGAACAGTCAAAGAAGGAACGGAAGATCGAGGACATTGAGGTTGTTCGTGATTTTCCGGAAGTCTTTCCCGAAGATCTACCGGGACTACCACCGGCGCGACAAGTGGAGTTCCAGATAGATTTAACCCCAGGAGCCACACCAATAGCCAAAGCACCATACCGATTGGCTCCAACGGAAATGCAAGAATTATCTAACCAACTGCAAGAGTTGTTAGATAAAGGATTTATTCGACCGAGTTTCTCACCGTGGGGAGCTCCGGTCTTGTTCGTGAAGAAGAAAGACGGTTCATTCCGTATGTGTATAGATTACCGAGAACTAAACAAGGTAACGATCAAGAACCGATACCCTCTACCCGAATAGACGATTTGTTTGACCAGTTGCAAGGATCAAGCTTCTATTCGAAAATCGATCTGAGATCGGGTTACCATCAACTCAGGATACAAGAGAACGATATACCAAAGACCGCATTCAGGACGCGGTACGGACATTACGAATTTCTGGTCATGCCATTTGGATTGACTAACGCACCGGCAGTATTTATGGATCTCATGAATCGGGTGTGTAAACCGTATCTCGACAAGTTCGTAATCGTATTCATAGATGACATCCTGATCTATTCCAAGACTCAGGAGGAACATGCCAATCACTTGAGACGTGTCCTAGAACTGTTAAAGAAGGAACAACTATACGCGAAATTCTCCAAATGTGATTTTTGGATTCGCGAAGTTCAGTTCCTTGGACATGTGGTAAACGAAAAAGGGATACATGTAGACCCAGCCAAAATCGAGGCAATCAAGAGTTGGGCAGCACCTAGGACTCCAACTGAAGTGCGACAATTCTTAGGGTTGGCCGGGTACTACAGGCGGTTTATCGAAGGGTTCTCGAAGATCGCACAATCGTTGACGTCTCTTACGCATAAAGACAAGAAGTTCGAATGGGGAGAAAAACAGGAAACTGCTTTCGACCTATTGAAACAGAAGTTGTGCAGTGCACCAATCTTATCGCTACCAGACGGGTGCGAGGACTTTGTGGTATACTGTGACGCCTCAAAGCAAGGGCTCGGTTGCGTACTGATGCAACGCGAGAAAGTTATAGCATACGCGTCACGACAATTGAAAGTGCACGAAAAGAACTACACAACTCACGACCTAGAGTTGGGAGCCGTAGTGTTCGCACTAAAGATTTGGCGACACTATCTATACGGCACCAAGTGTACGATATTCACTGATCATAAGAGCCTACAACACATCTTCGACCAGAAAGAGTTAAACATGAGACAACGCAGGTGGGTCGAGCTGATAGGCGATTATGACTGTGCAATCAAATACCATCCTGGTAAAGCCAATGTAGTCGCCGACGCACTAAGCCGGAAAGAAACAACCAAACGCGTGCGCGCGCTACAACTCACCATACACTCCGAATTGCCTAACCAAATTCGAGTTGCACAACAAGAAGCGTTGAAAACCGAAAATCTCACTCTCGAAGCCATGAGAGGGATGGATAAACAGATGAAACAAAAGGACGACGGAGCTTACTACCTGATGGATCGTATTTGGATTCCACGTTTTGGAGACTTAAGGAAGGTAGTAATGGATGAAGCCCATAAGAGCCGATATTCAGTCCATCCAGGTTCTGACAAGATGTACCACGATTTAAAGACAACCTATTGGTGGCCTAACATGAAGTCAGAAATCGCAACGTATGTGAGTAAATGTCTGACTTGCTCAAAGGTTAAGGTCGAATACCAAAAACCTTCAGGACTACTTCAACAACCAGAAATTCCAGTATGGAAATGGGAGCAGATTTCCATGGATTTTATCACAAAGCTGCCAAAGACAACAAGTGGCTGCGATACCATCTGGGTTATCGTAGACCGACTTACGAAATCGGCACACTTCCTGCCGATCAAAGAAACGGATAAATTGGAAAGGTTGACCCGAATCTACTTGAAGGAAATCGTATCCAGACACGGAGTCCCGATCTCCATAATATCAGACCGAGACAGCCGTTTCACGGCTCACTTTTGGAAGTCCTTGCACAAGGCACTCGGGACGAGGTTGGATATGAGTACTGCTTATCACCCACAAACGGATGGTCAGAGTGAACGAACCATCCAGACCTTGGAAGACATGCTTCGAGCATGTGTGATTGATTTTGGTAACAGCTGGGAGACTCACTTACCCTTGGTAGAGTTCTCATATAACAACAGCTACCACACCAGCATTGGAGCTGCACCATTTGAAGCGCTTTACGGGCGTAAATGCAGATCACCACTCTGTTGGGCGGAAGTTGGGGAAAGCCAACTGACCGGACCCGAGCTTGTGCACGAAACAACTGAAAAGATCGTGCAAATTTGTAACAGAATGGCGGCAGCTCGGGATCGACAGAAGAGCTATGCCGATAAGAGGCGCAAACCTTTGGAATTCCAAGTAGGAGACCGAGTACTTCTTAAAGTCTCGCCTTGGAAGGGAGTGATACGATTTGGGAAACGGGGAAAGCTAAACCCTCGCTATATAGGACCATTCGAGATCACTAAACGGATAGGCCCCGTGGCCTACGAACTACAGCTACCACAGGAATTGAGTAGCGTACACAATGTGTTCCACGTTTCAAACCTCAAGAAATGCTTATCAAACGAAACGCTCACAATTCCTTTGGAGGAAATTCAGATTGATGAACAACTTCACCTTGTTGAGGAACCGGTGGAAATTATGGACCGGGAACTCAAGAAGTTGAAACATAGTAAGATACCCATTGTAAAGGTTCGATGGAACTCACGACGAGGACCGGAATACACCTGGGAACGTGAGGATCAGATGAAGAATAAGTATCCTCATCTATTCGCCGAACAAACCAACACCGGCACGTGAACTGAATTTCGGGACGAAATTCCCAATAACTAGGGGATGATGTGACACCTCGTAATTTCCAGGTCAGCAACTCTATTATTTTAATAATAATGTTTATTAATTATTTCATACGTGGCACTAGAATAAATGCATTTAGTGTGACACGTGGCACAACAGTCTGAACACGCCGATAATTCGAGGAATTATCGCACAACACTCGCACGTGTCTTGAATGACGAACGTTGGTGAACGGATCAAGCGGTAACACGAAAACACTGCACTTAGGTTCGGTGAACCTAAATTAGCTAGAACAAGACCAATAGAACGAGAAACGATGATCGTATTCGAGAAATACGAAAGATTCGGTTCAAAACAATGAATTGGGCCTATTGGACTCAGCCGAAACCCATCGCGGTACGCGATGGGCAATCAATTGGGCTTTCGCGGTACGCGAAGCTTGAGCGGGGAAATTTGAATTCTCCGAAAAACGTCGCGGTACGCGACGACCGATCATTTTCCACCATCGCGGTACGCAATGTGTTTCGGGAACCAGACGATTATTTTAATCATCGCGTGTCGCGGAGCTTCTTTTTGGGCGGTGTCGCGGTACGCGACAGGTCTAGTTCGCAGAAATCTTTATATATCCAAGATGAAATCATTCTGTCGACCCTACTCCATCTCTCTCGACTGAAATCACCATACTCGACCATTTACCCTCTGTTACACCACCATTGTGCCATTGGAAGACCTTGTTGAAGGATTGAAGCCCCTTTGGAAGCTTGGAGCAAGTTAGAAGACGCCTATTACCGTCTTGCACGAGTCAAAGCCGTTGTGGAGGCTGTTACTGGACGTCTTGAAGCCATACACATCTGTTCCAGCCTTATCTTGACCATCTTGCACCTCCTAAGGTAGTTCTCTAACACTATTTCGGGTTTAAGCACTTAGAATCACACATGCAAGGGGAAATACCCACATGCATCACCATCACCACCTTGAGCACGAAATTTTGTGATGTTAGATCTATTTTTGATGTTGATGCTACTGGTTTGATGTTACTTAGATGATCTATGGTGATTTTTATATCAAAAGATGGTTATTTGTCGATTTCATTATGAAATAGGTACATATGGTTACATGCATGAACGATCTAAGCATTTATACATGATTTTTGATAATAGAATGTTATGATAAGTGATATTGATGATGGATTTCAATGTATAGAAGTATTGATTTCGATCAAATGCATGCCTAGTTACATTATTACTAAATATGGAAACTTTTATGTTACATATTGGTGATTTTTGATGAAATGACCACATGCATGTGTTTAGATCTATATGTTATGCTTAAAATGATGATTAGAAACTATTGTGATGGATACTTGATGCATAGAAAGGTCTAGGATAGTCAAAAGTGTGATTTTTGTGAACGTTACTATAAATAGTAACTTTTTGTCACAAGATTGCAAATTGATAAAATGTATGATAATGTCTTGAGTCTAACATGCTCATTTGGTGATTATATGATGATATTGGAAGGTATATGTTATTAGAAACTTGATTTTTGTGTTATGGTCATAAGTTACTAAATATAGTAACTTTATTTGGTTAGATTCACGATTCATCACATGTTAGGTGGAATGATCATGATTAATAGGCTATTTAGGACTAAGATGATAATATTAGATGATGTTGATTGTTAAACTTGATGAAATATGCTTATTTTAGTAACTTTCCATAAATGGAAACTTTTACGCGCAAACTATGCTAAACCGGCTATGTGTATCTATGTGCTATGTGATAACATGCTCATTTAGGATAAATATGCATGTTAGAATAATCGGAATATGATTTTATGCATAACTTGCCAAATATGGAAACTTTCCTAAAATAGAAACTTACCATAAATGGTAAGTTTCCTCATGGGAACGATTTTGGTATCCGTACACTTCACACAACACTAAATCGCACACTTACACGAACACTTGATCCAAACCGTCACCAACGGGTCGTTAGGTCAAACACGATCGACACGGTCAAACACGGTCAACTCGACCTACGTAACCACTTAGTGTTGTTGAACACTAACACGGTCCGGTGAGACCCACACTTGTGAACACAAACTCATAGTACCTATGTGATATAGGTGACTACTAGCCGGCGAGCTACGCAACTCTTTTGAGCTAACGCATTACTCAAACTCAGGTGAGTTTACGGCCCCACTTTTACTCTTTAATTGTTTTTACTCAACTTTGGGGTGAGAATACTATGCAACTGTTTTAGATGTATGACTGGTATGTTGTAAAACTATTTTCGAGTGTACTCTTTATCGCATAAAGCCCTCACTTATCCTTACCGTCAGTTGTATGACAAACGAGTCGTTATTACGTAGTACTACTGGGTTTGACTAGCCCCACTCGGCAACAACGTTGACTGGATGTCATAACGAGTGTAATATCGATGTGAATTGCGAGTTCAGCGATGACTCGCGGAGGCAAACGAGAACAGTCTAGTTTCGGTAAGATGACATGACACACTCACGGATCGTAGATCCAACAACTAAACTTAACATGCCCAGTATATATCTGTTTACTATTTATGTCTGTCTAAACCTGTGAACTCACCAACTTTTTAGTTGACACTTTTCGCATGTATTCTCAGGTAACTAATGGAGCACACGCTAGGACGCTCACAAGGACACACTAAGGAGTCAAGCTTACATTTAGACTCATGTCCTAGGCTTGTGTGCATTTGCTACGTTTTTAAAACAATTTAATCATTTGTAGTGTTTCTTTCAAACAATTACTTTCCGCTGCGATTATATGTAATTCTGATGCTTAACATTTTCCGCTGCATACTTATATAAACTTGTTTGGTTTTACAAACTGTGTGAATGTGTAACTCATATAGAGTCGTTCTATATGACCATGAGCTATGATTCTGGCCACGTCACACCCACGTGGACTGACACCACGAGTGGGAATTTGGGGGTGTGACATGAATCGTGTAACATTCGTGATCGTGTTCGTCGTGTGCAAAATGCGCAATTCGTGTTAATGGACAACTTACTATTTATAGTAAGTTTCCATTTATAGCAAGTTTACAACCCATAGCGTTTTAAAGTTCTAGCATGCTCGTTAAGTCCTACGGATCATGTTATCACATAGCACGTTGTCATACGAAATCATATAAGTCACGTTTGCATACAAAAGTTTCCTAAAATGGAAAGTTTCTAAATCTAGCATGTGTGATATCGGAAACCATCTAACTTAGCATGTAAACATCATATTAAAGCATAGTAAATCATTTAACATGCTCAAAATGTACATAGCGTTTCTAAACCGGTAGTTTGTAACATAAAGTTACTAAAAATAGTAACTATGACCAAAATTATCCAAATAGTCTTCCTAAGCATTTCTAAACCATTTTTATATCACAAATCATCATTTTATATCGTTTTACACCATTTAAACATGCTCATTTGCTCAAACCACCATTTAACAATATCCGGTTTATAAAAGTTACTATATATAGTAACTATGCTAAAAATGACCACAATCAACATCAAATCAAGTTCTAAACATTAATCTCATTCTAATTTCACACTAATAGCAAATCCATATGCATGTATGTTATCCATATTATCCATTTCATCAAAATGTAACTACAAAGTTACTATATTTAGCAAGTATCATAAATAACCATATTTTAATCCTTTTAAACATAACAAATCATGTGGGACATCATCAATAACATTTTTAATCATACATCATCATCCAAGATCATCTAAAATGACTTAGATCATGCATGCATGTTATCATTTCATCTAGTTATGACCAAATCATGAAATCTCTACATACACAACATCATGGATCATCATAAAACTTCATCAAATCATCTTAGATCATCAAGAAATGTATTAAAATCAACAAACCCAGATTAAAATTATAGAGAATTCGTGCATGTGGTGCCATAGTGTTTGCATGTGTGTTTAAAGGAGTGTATGTGAATGTAGAGGTGCTTTTAAGCTATAAAGACCATAAGGCTACCTTCTAGTGCTTCTTGAATCCCTGAGATGATGCTTATTCAGCCCCTGAGACTCCTGGTTCGTTGGTCTTGACAAGAACAAGAAGGTGGTGATGGTGGATGGTGTTCTAGATGTCTTCGTTCAAGGTTACCAAGCTTCACACTAGTCTTCAATGGCTTCCAAGGGTTGTCACAAGGGTTCTGGAGAAGAAAGAGTCATGGGATGGAGTGTTTGGCCAAAAGAAATGATTAAAAGTGGTAGGATAGGCATGATGGTCTTGGTTTTATAAAGATTTGGCGTCTGGATGTCGTTGTGTACCGCTGAGAGGGCTCCAGATTCTCTCAGCGTACCGCGATGGATTTCGGGATTCAAATTCCCCCCAGATCCTTCGCGTACCGCCATGGGGATTCTTGTGGGCCATCGCGTACCCCGATGGGTCCCTGAAGAGCCCAATAGGCCGAATTTCAATGGTTTGATACGTTCATCGTCGTTTTCACGCTTACGAACTATCGTTCGGCCTCGTTTGAACTTCCAAGTTCAATGTTTGAGCGTTTCGTGCGGTTTCGAGTGTTTTGTTACACATTGTGCTAAACGTTCACCAACGTTCGTGTTTTCTTAGACACGTGTGTGTGTGTTGCGATAATTTACCGAATTATCATGTTTGTGTCAGTGTTCGTACCGTCTTGCCACGTGTCACACTAAATTAAACTAATTCTAGTGCCACGTTGTCACACCCCCAAATTTCCCACTCGTGGTGTCAGTCCACGTGGGTGTGACGTGGCCAGAATTACAGCTCAAGGTCATATAGAACAACTCTATATGCGTTTCAAATACACAGTTTGACATATAATAATGAAATCGTTTGCAGCGGAAAACATATGATATTGCAGCGGAAAATAATAAGTTTGATAAAATGCAGCGGAAATACAAATTTTTAAACACTACATTGTAACATTCAAAACATAATTAAATATTGTTTTCAAGCAAAAACAGTAATGCATGAAAGTCCTAATGCTCGTTTCCTTATGAGTGCATTCCTGGATATCCATCATCCTGTCAGTTACCTGAGAATACAAGTTTAAAATAAAGTGTCAACACAAAGGTTGGTGAGTTCACAGGTTTTGGTAGATACATACAATAATAGAAAATGTCTGTCATGTTGTTTATCAAATGTTAGTACCGAGCCCTAGGCTTCAAGTGTCAGTGCGTCACTACCGAACTAGACTTGTTTGTCCTTGCCTTCGCTGTGTCTCGTGCACACAGCAAGTTAGGTCAGAATTTCACGGGTTATGACACTCAGTCAATATTGTGCCCCGTGGGGTTAGTCACACCCAAACGGATCCATTCAAATCTACCACGTTGTTCGTACATTAACGGTAAGACTTTGTGAGGACTTGTTAGGAGTTCAACACTTAATGTTTGTCTAATAAACCAGCATACACAGTAAAATGTTTGTAACAGTAATAGATGTTTGACTCGATGCAACTAGTATTCTCCCCCTATTTAAAACGTTTAAAAAGAATAAAGAGGGGCCGTAAACTCACCTTAGTGATCAAGTAAAATATCGTAAGCGTAAGCTCCCGTGTAGTCTGCGCGTCGGTCACCGGCAACATATATCGTATACCGTATGTGAGTTTGTGTAAGTGACCGTGCTAGTGTTCGTGTTAGTGCTCGTGTTTGTGCTCAACAACCCTCGGTTGTTCATGTTTGTCCGTGTCGGTTCAAAATGACTGTGTTTGCTCGTGTTGGTCCACATTGACCGTGTTTGACCGTGTTTGACCAAAGTTGACTGTGTTTGACCAAAGTTGACCGTGTCAAGTCAACGACCCGTTGGTGAACCGTGAGACAGTTGTGAATCGTGTAGCAATCGTGTAAGTGCTCGTAATGTGCAAAACGCGCAAGTCGCGTCTATGGACAACTTACTATTTATAGTAAGTTTCCATTTATGGAAAGTTCACAAAGCATAACGATTTTATAGTTCTAGCATGCTTGTTAGTCCTACGTGATCATGTTAACACATTGCACATCATCATACGGAATCATATAAGTCACTTACATCATGTTTACACATAAAGGTTTCCTAAAATGGAAAGTTTCCATTTCTAGCATACGCGATGTCGGAAACCATCTATCTTAGCATACATTCATCATACTAGAACATAATAAGCCACTTAGCAAGTTCAAAACATACAAAACATCCATACGTTAACATTTATAGTAATAAAGTTACTATAAATAGAAATTTTGCAATTTGCATACAAATGATTATCCTAAACCATTCTAATCCATTTTTATGTCACAAAGCATCATAATAATCCATTTAACATCATTTAAACATACCAACATAGCCAAATTCATCACCTATCAATATTTTGACCCGAAAAGTTACTAAATATAGTAACTATCTCAAAAATGACTATAATCCAATCCAAATCACATTCTTAGCATCAATATCATCCTATTATCATTCAAATAGCAAGTCTATATGCATGCATGTTCATATTTCATACCATATCATCATTTTGTAACTTAAAAGTTACTAAATATAGAAAGTTTATCATAAACCATGTTTTTAACCATTTGAACAAAATCTAATCATGTAGCATACTCCCAATATCATTTATGAACACATCTAAATATCCAACATCATTCCAATATTCATGGATCATACATACATGCATCTATAATGTCATAAATCTTCATTTTAAGCATAGAAACATATATACAACATCTTGAATCATCATAAATCGCTATAATAACATTATAGATCATCATGAATCACAGAAATGTTAGCAAACCCAGATTCATATGAGTGAAAATTCGTGCATGTGCACTCAAAGTGCTTTCCCTGAGATGTTGGTCTTTCTTCCTTACAAGATTCTGGACAGCTGGTTTTTGCAAGAACAAGGAGGTGAGGAGGGTGTTCAAGCTTTCCAAGTCTTCTTCTTCAAGTTCCTTGAAAGTTCCTAGCTCCTCTCCTTCAATCTTGAGATTCAAGGTGCTCAACAATGGCTTCCACAGGCTGTAATGATGAAGAGGAAGAGTGTTGGGCCGAAATATAGCTGGTAGTTTCGAGAGAAATGAGTGGAGATGTTGTATCAAGTCCCTGGTTGGTCCTTTTAAGATTTCTGCGATTCTGGGCTCTCAGGCGTAACGCCTGGCGGGAGTGGTCGGCGCCTGGTGTTCCGAGCGAGGCAGCCGGATGAGGCGCCTCTTAAACCTTCCGCGCGTAACGCCTAAGACCAAGGTTTCGGGTCGGGCGTTGCGCCTGGCCCATTTTTCAGGCCCAATAAGCCGATTTTGTGGTTTTAGGCCCGTTTCGCCTGTTCCTTGACTGTAAGACATCGTTTGAGCATCTTTTGAGCTCTAATTGTGAATTACTAGCGTTAATTGACTTGTGAAGTGTTCATGTGCCTAACTGTTGTGACGTCACCAACGTTCGTGACTTATGACACGTGTGTGCGGTTTCTGATAATCCCTTGGATTATCCTGTTGTGTATCAGTGTTTGTACTGTCGTGCTACGTGTCACACTAAATTAAACTAATTCTAGTGCCACGTGCACAAAATCACTTAAATAAACATTTAAATAAATAAAATTGCTAACCTGGAAATTACGGGGTGTCACACACGTATACAAAATTCATTTAAAATAAACATTTAAATAAAATAGAAGCTGACCTGGAATTTACGGGGTTTCACATCATCCCCTTGTTAGAAAGAATTTCGTCCCGAAATTCAGCTTGCGTTGCCAGTGTTTGTCTGTTCCGCAAACAGGTGTGGGTATTTCTGTTTCATTTGATCTTCACGCTCCCATGTGAATTCAGGTCTGCGTCGCGAATTCCATCGCACTTTCACAATCGGTATCTTGCTGAGCTTGAGCTTCTTGATTTCCCGGTCCATAATTTCCACCGGTTCGTTAACGAAGTTCAATTGTTCGTCGATCTGTATCTCCTCAAGAGGAATAACAAGTGTTTCATCAAATAGACACTTCTTGAGGTTCGATATGTGAAACACGTTGTGTACGTTGCTCAGCTTGTTTGGCAGGTTTAGTTCACAGGCTACGGGACCTATTCGTTTGGTGATCTCGAAAGGTCCGATGTAACGAGGATTCAGTTTTCCTCGTTTGCTGAACCGAATAACTCCCTTCTAGGGCGAGACTTTGAGCAACACTCTGTCTCCCACCTGGAATTCCAATGGTTTGCGTCGTTTGTCGGCGTAGCTTTTCTGTCTATCCCGAGCTGCTGCCATCCGTTTGCGTATCTGCACGATTTTCTCATTCGTTTCGTGTACAAGTTCGGGGCCAGTCAGTTGGCTTTCTCCAACTTCCGCCCAGCAGATGGGTGATTGACACTTACGTCCGTAAAGTGCCTCAAATGGTGCAGCTTGTATGCTCGTGTGGTAGCTGTTGTTGTACGAGAACTCAACCAGCGGCAGATGAGTCTCCCAACTACTGCCAAAATCAATCACACATGCACGGAGCATGTCTTCTAATGTTTGTATGGTTCTCTCGCTCTGCTCATCAGTCTGCGGGTGATAAGCGGTACTCATGTCCAATCTCGTGCCCAATGCCTTATGCAAGGACTTCCATAAATGCGACGTGAATCGACTGTCGCGGTCAGAGATGATTGAGATTGGTACTCCATGTCGAGTGACCACTTCTTTCAGATAAATCCGAGTCAATTTATCTAGTTTGTCGGTCTCTTTGATGGGTAGAAAGTGTGCAGACTTCGTTAGTCGGTCTACGATAACCCAGATGGTATCGCAACCACTTGCCGTCTTAGGTAGTTTAGTTATGAAGTCCATGGAAATTTGCTCCCATTTCCACATAGGTATCTCAGGTTGTTGAAGTAGACCTGATGGCTTTTGGTACTCAACCTTGACTTTTGAGCACGTTAAACACTTACCTACGTAAGTTGCTATTTCAGCTTTCATGTTCGGCCACCAATAGGTCGTCTTCAGATCATGGTACATTTTGTCAGAGCCCGGATGTACAGAGTACCGGCTCTTGTGTGCTTCATCCATCACCACATTCCTCAATCCACCGTGGTGTGGAATCCAGATCCGATCCATGAAGTAGTATGCTCCGTCGGTTTTCACCTCCATGTGCTTTTCCATGCATCGCAACGATTCCTGAGGGAGGTTTTCGACCTTCAGAGCCTCCTGTTGAGCGTTCCGGATCTGTTGTGGCAGTTCGGAGTGAATTGTGAGTTGTAGTGCGCGCACTCGTTTTGTTGTCTCCTTCCGGCTCAATGCGTCGGCTACTACGTTTGTCTTACCAGGGTGGTACTTGATAGCGCAATCATAATCGCCGATGAGTTCAACCCATCTTCGTTGTCTCATGTTTAGCTCTTTCTGTTCGAAGATGTGTTGCAGTATCTTATGATCGGTCAAGATAGTGCATTTTGTGCCGTATAGGTAGTGTCGCCAGATCTTCAAGGCAAACACCACGGCTCCCAACTCAAGATCATGAGTTGTGTAGTACTTTTCATGCACCTTCAGTTGTCGTGATGCGTAGGCTATAACCTTCTCGTGTTGCATCAGCACACAACCGAGTCCTTGTTTCGAGGCGTCACTAACACCACGAAATCATCACATCCTTCCGACAAGGATAGAATTGGTGCAGTGCACAGTTTCTAGTTCAACAAGTTGAAAGCAGCTTCATGTTTGTCTCCCCAATCGAATTTCTTGTCCTTGTGAGTTAGAGATGTCAGTGATTGGGCGATTTTTGAAAATCCTTCGATGAATCTTCTGTAGTACCCGGCCAGTCCTAGGAATTGTCGCACCTCGGTTGGAGTCTTGGGTGCTTCCCAGTTCTTGATGGCTTCAATCTTGGCTGGGTCTACATGTATCCCCTTCTCGTTAACCACATGTCCAAGGAATTTGTAGGTCCGAACACTGTTCAAGATCCAAGCTTTTTGTTGCCAAACATCATCAATCACCTCTATTGTGTGCGGAATCCATAATAGAGTGAAATAAGAAGCAAGATGAAACAAGAAGAACAAGAAAGATCAAAACTTTGAGTATATTCAGTAAGTATTCGAAAATGTGCCTCAATACGTCTAGAGAGCACACCTCGGGATTCGTGTGTTACACTGTACAAAAATACGTCTATTTATACTAAATACATCAGTATTCGAAGTTCAGGTTCGTGTACTCGAACCAGGTTCGTGTACACGAACCTGAGTACACGAACTTTATCTGAAGTCTTCCAAAATCTCTGTGTTGACTCTTCCGTGTTGACTTTGTCAGTCTTCATCATTGATTGGGCTCTACAAACTCCCCTTAGACTGGCGAAGTCATCCGATAGGAAGAGTAACACTGTGTGGTCCTGCTCCAGCATACAGCTTCAGCTTCATGGCATAAGCAACAACTCGTGTAAATGGCTTAGCCAGCTCATCATTTCCGGAATATACTCGTATAGGAGAGTTGTGCAGCTTCATCATGTCATCCTTACCATACTTCAGAAGATCCATAGGGTCAAGAATCATATCGATGTCATCAATATCGTCCATATTCCTAAGAATGACTGCAGCAAGGTTCAGATCATCAAAATACCAAGATAGAAATTTAGCCAAAGAGTTATCAGGAACTCTTGGCGAGACGGGGACTGCTTGCTCTACATGAGGAGGAGGGTACTTATAGTACACCCAAGGCTTCTTTGTCTTTGGATCTATGATGCACGAAGAAACAAATCGTCGTCCTTTAGCTGTGCGCATCACAGGAAAGTTCTTCTCACATTGATCTTTAATAAACTTCGCGAACAGATCAGCCTGTGAATCCTTAGAAGGGTTAAAGAACATAGCCTTGTCCATACTTCTGATGTCGACCTTAGGCAGTGAACAAAAATCCTTTGGTCTTTTGTAGAACTCGACTTTTCCACTCATCCGTTTCACTAAGTAGATGTCTCTCGGTTTGTCATACATCCAGCAGCATATATTTGATCTATCGTTGCGAACTGCAAAAAGGTTTCGGTCATCAGAAATGAATGTATGCTCTGGATGTTGATCTCCCATTTCTTTGAACCATGCTTCCTTATCTACAGGAGGAGCTGGCGTCCAGTCTTTCTTGCGATCAAACCAGCTATCTATCACTTCATTCAGCGAAGTGACCTCATTTCCCAATGCATCGATGTATTTGTGGGCATACAAATAATCAATATAGGGGTCTGAAGAAACGTTGCCAAGGATGATGTTTTCTGGTTCTTCTTCTACAGATGCCCCTGCAGAAGATTTGGCTTGATCGTTCTTCGCATCACTCGGAGATCCAAAATCAAAAGTATCTGGAAGATCATCAAAAATGTTGTCAAGTCTGGATCCAGTCTCATCGGGCTGTACACAATCACCAAAAAGGATGTCATCTGGAATGTCTCCAAAAAGATCATCATACAGACCAGAAGGCTTTTCGGAAGATGATGGATTCCCAGAGTCTCCACCTTGATCTTTGTCATCAGGAGGACCTTGGTCTTTATCTTTGTCATCTCCATCTTTATCATCTTTGTCGCCTTGGTCGTCTTTATCATCCTTGTCTTTCTCTTCATCTTTATCTTTCTTTTGATTTTGTTCGTCATCTCCATCATTATCATCATCATCACTGTCGTCACTGTCATCACTGACATCCATGACTTCATCTTCAGACTCGGAGACTTCTTCTCCTTTGAGTCGTTTGATATCCCTCTGCATCTTGTGGTTCTCTAATAAAAGAATTCTGATGAATTTCTCATGTGCCTTGACCTTTCCTCTGCACTTGTTCAGATGAGAACATATTTTGATCTTCCCTTCACGCAGGTTCATGATCATTTTGTCTTTTATCTCCGCATCCTTCTCCAACTGATAGACTCGCTCCTGAAGTCCAATGAGATCCACAGGCACCTGTGGAGGTTCGTAAGGTGAATCGGAACGCAAAGGAGATTTTCCTTTGCCGCTTCCGGATTGTGGTGTAGGTGATTTGGCTTTGGTTTTGGCTTTAGGCTGAATAGTGACTGATGGACGTGCGGAGGGAACTCGGATGATGAGTTTGGTTTTCGAAGGTTTGGATGCAGGTTTAGGTTGTTGTGGCTTAATGGGTTGAGAAGGTTTAGGCGGTGGAGGTGGTTGAGTGACAAGCGGTGGTGAAGGTGGTTTTGTGACATGAGGTGGTGATGGTGGTAAGGAAATGTGAGGTGGTGATGGTGGTTTGGTTGCGTGAGGTGGTGATGGTGGTAAGGTCATATGAGGTGGTGATGGTGGTTTGGTTGCGTGAGGTGGTGATGGTGGTAAGGTCATATGAGGTGGAGATGGTGGTTTGGTGATGGGAGTAGGTTTAATGGGTGCCTGTGTCATGACAGCAGCAGCAGAGGAGAAAGATAAACTGGAGAACATCTGTTGCAGTCGTGGATCCCCTTTTCTTTTGGCCATAGTCTTTTGCCTCTTTCTCTTTGGTGAAGACTCGGAAGTGGGAGTATAATCAACATCTTGAACGTCTTCCCTTTCTTGCCTTGTGAGAGGTGGCCCCTCTGGGATGAAATCCTCACTTGAAGAGGATGCAGACTTAGCCTTTGAACTCATCGCTTGGGTGTCATGCTCGTCAGCGACAACTGCAATAGGGGTGCCTTGATCTTCAACAACGTTGTCTTCCCCTACAAATCGCCCGAACTTGATTAGGGGCCTTTGACCGATGAACTGCTTCTTCCCGCACTTGTTCATCTTCATGTATCCGAAAATGTCTTCGCGCATCCTCTTTATTCCCAGAGTGCCTATCGTGGGAACTAAATCCTGATGTCGTTTGTTGATAACGATATGTAAGAAGCGAGGAAATGCCAGAAATCTTTCCTTCCTTCTTCCCTTGATGTTGGCATACATATCAAGAAATATCATTCTTGAGTAGTTGAAGTCCATTCCCAGAGCTAGTGCTGTCAAACACGAGCTTAATGTCTGATTAAGTACATCATAACCACCTTTTCTTCCGGACAAGCACTGAGTGACAACATGAGCCAGGTATCTCCAGTAAGGATGAAGAAGTTTCTTCTCTGTGGGAGGGTAGGCACCTTCGTGTCCCATCTGAAATACTGTACGGTTGACCAGATCTTGATCTAACTCAACAGGATCTGTATCCTTGTCTCCAAATTGAAGACACTCTCTCAGTATCTGCTCTGTAATGGTGATCGGCTTTCCCTGGATCTTCCCAATGATGCTAACATTTCCACTGCTATCAGTATGATCAGTAACAGTGCTCCAGAAACCCTCAATGTAATCAGAAACAATAGTAGGATGCTCCATGATAGCATAGTTGACCGGAGATATAATCAGACCATCTACTAAGCTTTTGAACTCTGAATGTTTCTCTGGTGGATCTCCGAGATATGCTGACATGTTATGATCTGGTACAAACCTTAAGTCTGCCATCTGAAACATAAAACTGATTAAGTTAGTTTAATATTTCAAGTATTCGAAATAAGATCCATACTTGGACACTTAGAAAAATTTTCTAAGTGTTGACAGATTCTCCTCGGAACAACAGGTGTACACGAAGTACATGGTGTACCCGAAGGTTCATTCTGTACACGAAGTATAACCTGTACACGAAACATAGAGTACTCGAAGTTCATTTAGTACACGAAGTTCATTCTGTACACGAAGTTCATTATGTACACGAAGTTCATTATGTACACGAAATGGAACTTGTATACGAAATGTGATCTGTACACGAAATATTTGTTGTACACGAAATATTCGTGTACACGAAGTTGAGAGATTTCGTGTACTCAAAAATCCTTAGAGAAGTTTATCATTTTGGCTCCTTAGAACTTCTAAACCGATTCAATATACTCGGAATTTGAAAGGCGACCAACATATTTACAAATTGCCTTTCAATTTTAAGTATTTCTTGGTCAATTTGACCAAAAACCTCCTGTACACGAAATTTGCGTATTCGAAAATCATTTTTGACCATAACTTTCGAATCCACGGTCAAAATTTGATAAAACTCTATACCTAAGGTCGCCTAATGATGGTCTATAGGATAGCCGGAGTAGAATTTTGAGATCGGGTCTAGAAATCGAGATCGCCTCAGAGCACCAAGTCTGTACTCGAAATGAAGAAAATGTGTACACGAAAATATGGTATTCGAAATTTAATACGGTTGGACTATTTATAGGGTCATTTCGAATACGCGATTTCGTGTACATAATTTTCGAGTACACACTTATTTTATTTTATTTCGATTTTAAAATTCTAACTTTTATAAAATAAAATAAAATAAAATAAAATAAAATAAAATAAAATAAAATAAAATAAAATAAAATAAAATAAAATAAAATAAAATAAAATAAAATAAACTTTGAACAAGTTTTAAAGTTTAATCGGTTCAAATTTGTGGGATCAAATCTGTTATCAAAAATTAACTATCCTAGTTGAATTTCTTAAAAATCACAACCTTTAAATAGTTATTCCCCACCAATTATTTCCACTCGTTATTTCATCTCTTAAAAATCAGTTATATGATCAAGTTTTTCTGAAAATATCTTATGGGAAATTTGTGATCAATTAGATTGTAAGACCAGATTAATATGCAACCTATCATTCTTGTTAAATCCTTTGTTTCAAACTTTGATTGTGTTTCAACGAACTTCAAATTATTTTGACAGAGTTTTAAGATGAGAAAAGAAAAGAACAGATCTAGTAGGTTTAGAATCAAGAACAAGAAGGGGTTCTATCATCTTGTGCTCATTGGCATCTTTTATTTTCTGATCTGCAGACACATTGGCCTTAACGTCACACATCCAGTTCTTTGCTTACGCAAAACATAGAATGCTTCAGTAGGTATTTCCCGCTCTTTGTTTGCACAAAACATGGAAAATACCCGAGCTTTTCAAACACAATTTCAAGTTTATGGAAACACAATCTTGTTTTGATTCAAGGATTTAAACAAGAAGTCAAATAGTTGTCACACATTTCTAGTTATCGAATGATCACAATTTCACCCTTATTTATCTATTTATATGTATTTTAAGTTTGATCAAGTCTGATTATTTAAGTTTTGAAAAACTCATTTCAACTTCTTAGCATAGAATAGATATTCAAGGTTGTGATTTCTTTTGAGATAATAATAAGATAGTGAAATTCTGATCTTTAGAGATTATTTCACTTCCCAATTTGATCGATTCACTTTGCTTGTCCAAATAAAATCTTTTTGCATTTTCTTAAGTTTTTGTAAAGTTAAAATTTAAAAATGTTTTTGTAATTTTCTTTGAATAGCTAGAGACAACATCTCCTTTTCTTAAGATTTCAAAACTTAACTCCCCCTAAACTTATAGATTATCTTAGACTAACTCAAAAACCAACCAAAAATCTTTTTGTTGTTTTTGTAATTTTCTGACTCAAAGAATGAAAAATCTTTTTGGTGTTTTTGTAAATTTTCTGACTCAAAGAATGAAAAATCTTTTTGGTGTTTTTGTAAATTTTCTGACTCAAAGAATGAAAAATCTTTTTGTTGTTTTTGTAAATTTTCTCCCCCTAAATTTGTGACTATGGGAGGACACAAATTTTAATGTATTTACAAAAATGCTTTTAATTAAAGCTTATTAATTTGAGAGAGGCAAGCAGGTGATGGAAGCGTGCTGTATCGAACGGTTTTGTGAAAAGGTCCGCTAGATTGTCATCAGTGTGGACCTTTTCAAGATGAATCAGCTTTCGTTCGAAACAGTCACGGATGAAGTGAATCCGGATGTCAATATGTTTAGTTTTGGAATGTTGTACCGGATTCTTGACGATCTGTAGAGCTGCTTCATTGTCACAATAAATAGGAGAGTCAAGAAAGTTCAAACCGTAATCGAGGAGTTGTTGTTGCATCCAGATAACCTGAGAGCAGCAACTGGAAGCAGCAACATATTCAGCTTCTGCGGTGGATGTGGATACGGTGGTCTGCTTCTTGCATTGCCATGAAACAAGACGATCTCCCAGGTACTGACACCCACCCGTGGTTGACTTCCTATCCAGGTTACATCCACCAAAGTCACTGTCTGAGTATGCAAATAATTGAAACTCAGAGTTCTTTGGATACCAAAGTCCGAGCTTAGGTTTCCCGACTAGGTACCGAAAGATTCTCTTGACAGCTATGAGGTGAGATGCCTTCGGATTTTCCTGATATCTGGCACACTGACATACTGAAAACATAATGTCTGGACGACTAGCAGTCAGATACATCAGAGAACCAATCATCAAGCGATAGAGATGCTGATCAACATCTTCACCTTCCAAATCCGAAGTCAGGATAGGACGTGCAGCCATGGGAGTGGATGCCGGCTTTGACTCCGTCATTTTGAATTTGTTCAAAATGTCTGTGACATATTTTCCTTGGTGAATCAGCACACCCTTACAATCTTGTTTTACCTGCAGACCCAGAAAGAAGGTCATTTCTCCCATCGCACTCATCTCAAATTTCTTCTTCATTACCCCTTCAAATTCCTTGCACAACGCTGAGCTGGTGGAACCAAATATGATGTCATCCACATAGATTTGAACGAGAATTAAATCATCCTTATCTTTGCGAACGAACAAAGTCTGATCAATGGCTCCACGGGTATATCCATTTGCAAGTAAATGATCTGTAAGTGTTGCATACCACGCTCGCGGTGCCTGATGAAGACCATATAGAGCTTTGTCTAATTTGTAGACGTGGTCAGGGAACTGAGAATCCTCAAACCCAGGAGGCTGGCAGACATAGATTTCTTCTTTAACCTTCCCATACAGAAATGCAGTCTTCACATCCATCTGATATACAGTGAAGTTCATATATGAAGCATAAGCCAAGAAAATCCGTATGGCTTCAAGTCTCGCAACCGGTGCAAAGACTTCTTCATAATCTATCCCCTCCTGCTGATAAAATCCTTGAACGACCAGTCTGGCTTTGTTTCTGATAATTACACCAGAATCATCTCTCTTGTTTCTGAAAACCCATCTGGTTCCTATGGGCAGTTTTCCCTTTGGTAGAGGAACCAGATTCCAAACCTTGAGCTTCTGAAACTGCATCAGCTCTTCTTGCATTGCCTCAACCCAGCTGGACTCCTTGAGAGCCATTTTGACGTTTTTAGGTTCCACCTGCGAAATAAAACACGAATATAAACAAGAATTAATAGGACCTGATTGACTTCGAGTGAGTGTCTCTTCAGGCAACGCGTTCTGAACTGTAATGGATTTGCTTCGAGTAAGAACGCCTTCTGAGAGAGGTCCAATAATGTTCTCCACTGGATGATTCTTGTTTACACCAAGTGTTGGCACTTCTTCTACAGCCAGATTATCTAGCAGGTTGCTGATGTTATTGACTTGTTCTTCACTTGAAGAGGAAATGTGGTCAATAGGAGCAGTTTCACTTGCTTCGGCTCCAGGATCCACACAATGTTCCTCAGGAATGCTATCTGAGAAGAGTGGATTATCAAAGGTCTGGTGGGAAGAGGATGAGGTTTGATCAGTGTCAGGAAGAGGCTGAACCGACTGAGAATTATCTGGTTCTGATGGAAGAACTTCATGAATTGGGGTTGGTTGAGCTGGAGGGGCACGATTATACATTCCTGGAGGGTCAACTGTCAGATGACTAGGATCACAAGGAACATAGTCAACCCTGTAGTCCGTGTCATCACCTGTGAAAAATTCATCAGCTTGCTCAGATCCTCCTGCGTTCTCGGATGTAGTACTGAAGGGCTTAAAAGTGGAGTCATACTCAAACAGCCAGTTTGGACCAGAACCAGCATCAGTAGAGTTCATTTCTTGCCAATCAATGTAGTATGATTCCACAATCATCCGAGTCTTCTTGTTATAAACTCTGTATGCTGCCTTTTCAGAAGAATAACCCACGAAGTAACATTCGTCTGCCTTGTCATCAAACTTGTGATTCGGCTCAGTATGAAGAAGAGTGCAAGGACATCCGAATGACTTGAAATGGCCAACTTTGGGTTTCTGATTGAAGAGAATCTCGTAGGGAGTCTTCTGATGACGCTTGTTTAGTAGAGCTCGATTCTGAACATAGCAAGCAGTGTTCACTGCTTCGGCCCAAAAGAAAATAGGCAGCTTTGACTCCGACAACATAGTTCGAGCGGCCTCTATAAGTGTTCGGTTTCTTCTTTCAGCAACTCCATTTTGCTGAGGAGTTCTTGCAGCACTGTATTGTCTGGCAATTCCTTTCTCATCACAGAAATCTATAAGAGTCTGATTTCTAAATTCAGTACCATTATCAGTTCTGATTACCTTAACCTTCAGATTTCTCTGATTCTCAATTAAGGTAATAAACTTCTTAAGAATTTCTGGAGTCTCATCCTTCTTGGCCAGAAAGAATACCCAAGTGAATCTGGAGTAGTCATCAGTTACTACCAAACAGTATGACTTCTTCCCGATGCTCATAACATTGACTGGTCCGAAGAGATCCATGTGAAGAAGTTGTAGAACTGATGAGATAGAGTTGAACAACTTAGGCTTGTGAGGTCTCTTGTGTTGCTTCCCTTTGGCACAAGCAATACATTTCTCAATGGTGGAGAAGTCCTTTGAGGGCAAGCCAATAACATGATCTCCCTTGGCTAATCTATTTAGATTCTTCAGATTTACGTGACCTAGCCTCCGATGCCACAACAGACAATCATGCTCCGATGCCTTAGAAAACAAGCAAGTGTTCTCTGTAAACGAATCTGAGCTCATGTTGATAATGTATGCATTGTTTATCCTTGGAGTTCTCATCAGAATCCACTTCTCAGGCACCACAAAACCAGGCTTAAGAATAAGACATTCCTTGTTTGTGAAGTGTGTTGAAAAACTCTTGTCACAGATCTGAGAAACACTTAAGAGACTGTGATTGAGCTCTTCAACATAATATACATCTTCAAAACTAAGAGTTCCATTTGTGACCGTGCCTTTCATACTTATCCTTCCTCCCTTGTCTCCTGCAAATGATACATATCCTCCATTGAATGGTGTAACTTCATGTAACTGAGAAAAGTCCCCAGTCATGTGCCGGGAGCAGCCACTATCTACGTACCAAACATGTTTGAGCTTACTTGGCCGTCCCTGCATTTTACACACAATTAGTGAGAAATAGGTACCCAAACCATAACAGATTTAGGTACTTTGGTAATGGAAGAGATTTCGTCCTTGGGTTTGGGTTTGGGTCGGTTTTTGGGTCTCCCTGAGTTGTACCTAATATGTTTTGTCATGCTTCCACTGCCATGGTTAACTGGTTTTCTCTTATTTAAGAAAATCTCCTTTGTTTGCTTATGAAAATTAGATGGAGGTTTGTTGGATTTCTTAGGTCTTTTTGCAGTGGAAGAAGTCTGAGTTTGTATCCCCTTCTGAGAGGTTGCCTTAGGCTTGGAGGATGGTAAGGTCCTCACATGTTTATTAACTGGTTTAGCCTTAGGGATGACCTTCTGATTCTTCCCATAGAAGAATTCAGTAGGTCGGTGCAGACAATATCTAGCAATATGGCCTGGTTTCCCACATGCATAACAGCAGACCTTTTGGTGAAATTCAATTGGGTCAAAGGGCTTTACATCACAGTTACTTTGACTAGAGGAAGATGTGGGAATGTACGGTTCACAGTTAGGATTTAACTGTGAACTTTCCTCTTTGGTAACTGTGGAATGAGCCGGTGCAGTCTGTGTTGTTAAAGGAGAGAGAGTTGATTTTATAGCAAATGTTTTCAGAAAATGTTTAGGCATATCATTGATATTAATGTTAATTTCATCAAACTTTCTATCAAAATCAATTGTTGGAACAAAAAATGATTTGCTAGTAGATGATGAACAATCTGTGCTCCTCCATGCACTTCTTTCTACCTTCTCCTCCTTTAAACCTGCAACACTTAGTTTTTCTGCACAAACCTCAGAATCATTAGTTATAACAGGGTCAACTGTAATCATAACTGATTCGGTGGGAAAATCACAAGCACGACTAGAATCCAATTCCAGGTCATCAACGGATGTGCTGATTCTTGGCATGCATGAGTAATTTTGATTAAACGGTGGTGCACATTCATTATACCCAATTCCACTACCCTTCTTTTCCCGAAATCGCATTGATGACATATTTTCTAAAATTTTGCTTGAATAATCAAATCTTTCACATTTAACTGATGATTTAGAAAGTTGAGATTTGACTTGATCCAACTCTAGAGTGAGTTCATCGATTTTTCGTCGAGCTTCTCGATAGTTGGACTCTTTATCACTTAGAAGTTCTTTTAGCCTTGCCACATCCCGACCCTCGGCTTCAAGCTTTCTTTTAAAAATTCCTTCATTTTTAAGAAATTCTGAGTTAAAGTATTTAAGTTTGTTTAATTCTTTGATTAGTGATTCATTGTGCGATCTGTACTTAAATACTTTATTTATGCATGAGGTAGAGCAAAGATTTTCAGTTACCTCCTTTTGCTTGTCGTCCACCTCAGCCATGAATGCATGACTCAGAGTCAGTTCCAGTTCCTGCACTTGATCACTCCAATCATAGGAGTCAGTCTCCTGAGTCACTAATGCTTTAGAAGTGCTAGTGCTTCCTCCAGCAGCTATATTTCCTGACTTCTCTTCAGGCTTCTTTTCTCCCCCTTCCTTAGCCACCTTTGGCTGCTTACATTCCCTGGCAAAGTGACCCGGTTGGTCACAGTTGTAGCATCGTAATTTTGACTTATCAAAGCCAAGCTTCTTTCCCGGAGCGTTTCCAAAGCTGTTTCTTCCATATTTCTTGATGAACTTCTTTGCTCTGAACACAGCCATTGCCATCTGCCATGAGATATCCATTTCTTCAACATCAGCTGGATTAATTTGCTCTAGATTGTCTTGAGTGAGATTTGAGGGTGCCAATTCTCCTGCAATAAAAGCATTGTAGCTGTTCATGAATCCCTTAAATAGCAGTAGATTCTCTTCACTTTCTGGATTGATTTTAGGCACTGATCCAGCTTGTCCAGATGACAGAAAAGCAGTCTCAAAAGGAACTCCATGAGAGGAAGGAGGCTGATAATGATGCATTCCTGATGATTGATGATTGATTGCTGATAGAAGAGCAGAGTTTTCAGAAGTAGGTGCAATGCCCATTGAGCTGGCATGATTCAGTGCTCTCTGCTTATCATCCATGTCATATGAGTTGATGATCGAGATCAGCTCACTTAAAGAAGTCTTGTACATGTCCTTGGTCCTTTTGATAGTTGTACAGTTAGAGTTCCAAGTGTAAGGTAGTGAATTCAGCAGCTTCTTGTTTACCTCTCCCTTAGTCATCTCAATCCCAGAACTGGTCATCTCAGTCATCAGATGTGTGAATCTGTTGAGTTGTGCTTCGAGAGACTCTCCCTTGATATGATTAAACATGTTGAACCTTTGTCTGAGCATGTCCTTCCGACTCTCTCGCATGTCCTCATTTCCTTCAAATCTTTCAACTAAGGCATTCCAGAGTTCCTTAGCAGTCTTGTGTTCCTTGAATCCGTGAGCAACATCTGTTGACAAAGCCATTGTGATCGAGGCATATGCCTTTTCATCCTTCTCCATCATGAGTATGTCATTGTCAGTATACAGTTCTGGATCCTTTGGAACGAGAGGACCATTGAGCTCACTCTGGAATGAAGGCACAAAGGGACCCTCTTCAATTGATCTCCAAAGCTTAGGATCGGTATACTTGATGAATGACTGAAATCTGAACTTCCAATCTTGAAAGTTATCTCCTGACACAAGCCTCGGTGGCTTTGTTCCGGTGCCAATCTCATTATCCAGATTGAGCAAGTTGGATAAGTTGGTCAAATTCTTTGATGCCATGATGAACCCAAAAATTTTCTAAGTCCAGTACTCGAATTCCCTGTAGCTCCCTGTAGATCCTGCTTAAAATCAAACAGACAGATTTGTATTCGAAAATCTTTCTGTATTCGAAACTTTCTTGTACTCGAAAGTGTTATTGTACTCGAAACTGCTATTGTATTCGAAAGTCTTCCTGTATTCGAACCTCTGTATTCGAACTTCTTTCTTGTAACCGAAAAATATTTATACTTCGATTACTCGGACTATACTCGAAATATTACTACTCGAAAATTTTTAGAACTTGAACAAGACTTAAGAAAAATTTTATAAAAATTTTTCTTAAGAGTTGGAGTTCCAAATTTTTACAGCAACTAGATAGAGTATAGATGAGTAATAAAGTATAAAACTTACTCCAAAAAGGCACTATCTTGATGATGAAAAGAGCACTCCAGCTCTGATACCACTTGTAGGTCCGAACACTGTTCAAGATCCAAGCTTTTTGTTGCCAAACATCATCAATCACCTCTATTGTGTGCGGAATCCATAATAGAGTGAAATAAGAAGCAAGATGAAACAAGAAGAACAAGAAAGATCAAAACTTTGAGTATATTCAGTAAGTATTCGAAAATGTGCCTCAATACGTCTAGAGAGCACACCTCGGGATTCGTGTGTTACACTGTACAAAAATACGTCTATTTATACTAAATACATCAGTATTCGAAGTTCAGGTTCGTGTACTCGAACCAGGTTCGTGTACACGAACTTGAGTACACGAACTTTATCTGAAGTCTTCCAAAATCTCTGTGTTGACTCTTCCGTGTTGACTTTGTCAGTCTTCATCATTGATTGGGCTCTACAGAATTGGACTTTGCGAATCCAAAAGTCACATTTTGAAAACTTCGCGTACAGCTGTTCGTTCTTCAGCAATTCCAAGACTAACCTTAGATGTTTAGCATGCTCCTCCTGATTCTTAGAGTAAATCAGGATATCGTCAATGAACACTATTACGAACTTGTCAAGATAAGGTTTGCACACTCTATTCATGAGATCCATGAATACAGCTGGTGCGTTGGTTAGTCCAAAGGGCATTACCAAAAATTCATAGTGTCCGTATCGGGTTCTAAAGGCAGTCTTAGGAATATCATCCTCCTGTATCCTTAGTTGATGGTAACCCGATCTCAAATCGATCTTCGAATAGTAGCTTGACCCTTGCAATTGGTCAAACAGATCATCTATTCGTGGTAACGGGTAACGATTCTTGATCGTCAACTTGTTCAGCTCCCTGTAGTCGATACACATACGGAATGATCCGTCCTTCTTCTTTACGAAAAAGACCGGTGCTCCCCAAGGTGAGAAGCTCGGTCTGATAAATCCCTTGTCTAACAGTTCCTGCAACTGGTTAGACAGCTCTTGCATTTCCATTGGTGCGAGTCGGTATGGAGCCTTAGCAATCGGTGCTGCTCCGGGAGTGAGGTCTATCTGGAACTCGACCTGTCGTTTCGGAGGTAGTCCAGGTAGATCCTCGGGAAATACTTCAGGGAAATCGCGGACTACGGCGATGTCCTCAATGTTCCTTTCTTTCTTTGGTTGCTTCGTGATAAGGGCCAGTATTGCAGTGTATCCCTTCTGTATGTACTTGTTCTCCTTCATGCAAGACATAATTTTCAGAGGTACTCCCCGTCGTTCTCCTTGAATCGAGATCTGTTCTCCGTTCGGCAACGTAACTCGCATGATCTTTTCGTTGCATATAATCTCGGCTTGGTTTGCGGATAACCAGTCCATTCCAACGACCACATCAAAGCTCCCGAGAGTCACCGGCATCAAGTCGATTCCGAGTTCACGATCCGCCAAAACCATGACGCACCCTCGAAAGACGTGTTGTGTTTCGATCAGTTTGCCATCGGCTAACTCTACGGTATACTTATAGTCTAGTGGTGTTGGGGTAATATCAAGCAGTTTGCTAAACTCACTAGATATAAAGCTTCTATCGGCACCGATATCAAATAATATACTAGCATAGACATTATTTAAAAGAAACGTACCGGTCACGATGTTCGGGTCATCCTTGGCTTCTCCTGAGCCTATCACAAATGCTCGACCCTTTACTGCTCCACCTCCGGCCTTTTTCAGTTGTGGGCAATCCCTCCGCATATCACCCGGCTTTCCACATTCGTAACACGCCTTAAGAGTGTTCTGGTTGTTGTTGTTGTTCAGGTTGTGGTTGAAGTTGTTGTTGTTGCTGTGTAGCTTGGTTCTGCAATCTTTGGCCATATGGCCATGTCTTCCGCACTTTAGGTAACGGTACCGCTCGCATTGCCCAAAGTGGTGATATGAAAATCGGTTACACAATGGGTATTTTCCCTCGTACACACCCTTCCCCTTGCTGTTGGATTGGGTAGCAGTGAAAGATCTCGCAGGTGCACACCTTTGTTGTTGTTGTTGAGGTGGGTGAGACTGGTGGTGGCTAGGTTCCCACTTGCGCTTGTGGTTTTCTTGAGTCTTCAGATGTTCGCCTTGTTTGGGTAGCTTGACCTGAGCCACCGCTTGATCGGTCAGTTTATGGGCCAATCTGATTAACGGTTGGATGGTGGTGATGTCGGATGCGGTCACCATACTCTGTATCTGTTCGAGCAGTCCACTGATGAACTGCTCGACCTTCTTGTATTTCGGCGTCACCATAGCCGGACATAGCTTGCATAGTTCATGAAACCGAGTACAGTACTGCTCGATTTTAGATCCAACCATCTTAAACACCCAAAACTCTGCCTCTAGCTTCCTGATCTCGTCACGAGGACAGTATTCTTCTTGCAACAGTCTGGTGAAATCTGCCCAAGTCATCGAATTGGCTCCATCCAAACCCAGTGTTTGGACGTTCCATCATGTGAGGGCCGGTCCCTCGAGAGTGTCGTTTGCAAACTTAACCCGGTTTTCGTCAGCACATTCGCACATCGCGAACACAGACTCTGCTTTCTTGTAACATCACTGTATTTCGGGTTGTCCGTACATGTTTGATTGTATTGTTAAGACCTGATATGATAATTGTTAATGATTATGAATTATTGGATGTTATTACTATTATTGGTATACATATTGAGAACACATTATTATAGCATAAACCATGGAAAGTTTAGTTTGAAATACAACTAAACAGAACTAGAGAGTTTATTGCAGTTGAACTCACATGTTATGGGCTGTTGACTGGGAATGGTAGTAGTATGGGATTCTATAACCAAAGATAGGCAAGGATATAATCATGGTCTATCGAAGAGGTGGTGGGATGGCGGCTGAGGCAGTTGCAACTGACCTCTACGTATGCCCTATACATAAACCAGCTTCGGTTTATCATGATTATATCAGTGTTGAGGCTTTGGTTAGGAGAATCCGAGGTTTTGGTTTGGAATGGAAAGGTATTCTGAGTTTGTTATGGTTTGGTTACTAAACATAGTCAAGGACACATGGTCATGGTTTATCGAAATAGCGGTGGGACGGTGGCTGGATAGGTTGCGACCTACTCCTACATATGCCCTATACATAAGCATATTTTGGTCTGTTATGGATGTGTCAGTGATATGGTTTAGTGGGTTTTGGATTGGGATTTATAATATTAAAGATAATAAAATAATGAAAGCTTTGTTGGAAATAATTACGCGATGGTGAGCTTACGATCACAACTTAAACGCGAATATTAATTCAGAAATATTAACTTAATAATGTATTCGCGTGGGTGACGAGTCACACGAATATAATTATTAAGAATAATATTCTGAAACGATATTCCATAAATCGTAAATCGAATCGAAATACGATACGAGCGTTGGATTCGGAAAGGTGACGATCTTTACGAATGCGTACGTAAGTAATGCGTTTCGACGAGATAACGGAATAATATTTAACGATATTAAATTAATAAATGGAAATTAAAAACGTTTATTAGGAATTACAACCTAAGACGTATACGAATAAATCGGTTTATTAAATAAATTATTTAACGAGATTAAACGAAATCATTGTTCGAAATAATCTAATTAAAAGCATTTTATTTAAAACGTAATCTATTATTTCAAACGTTTTATAGTTTAAATATATCTTACGAGAAAACCGAGCGTATTATAATCTTTATCGCGAAATAAACGAGACCGAGCACACGAGATCGATTCGGGGTATAAAGATGGAAGAATACCATCTTCCTTCTCATTTTTCACCTTCTCCTTCTCTCTCTAAACACCCAACCCGCCACCACTTTCTCTCTCTACCTTCTCTCTAGATTTTCTCCTTCATTTCGTGTCAGAATCGCGAGATCTTGGAGCCTAAATGTTCGTGTGATAGAGGAGAATACAAACCCACGAAGAAATCTAACATTTGGGCGATATTTCGAGGTAAATCTGAAGTCTACTTTTCGAGTTTTGTTAAAAACCTAATACGTACACGACTGTTAAGTTTTAACCGGATTTAAAGTCTCATGCTTGATTAATAGAGTTAGTATGAACCTAAGGAGGCCATGAACGAACCTGCAAGTCTTAGGAAATAATGAGGAGAGTGATGAATAGGGTTGGCTCGTGAGAATAAGTGCAGGTCGATGAACCCAAGGGTGGCCGAACCTGCGTTGTCGGCCGAACCTTAACCAGCCACATCACAGTGATGCCTCACGAACCCTAACCGAACCAGCACTGGACGAAGCTTCCCCCAAAAACCCTGAGTCGCACGAACCTTGAGGAGGGTCCGAACCTTGTACCACAGAACCTTTATGGGCGGGAAAAGGGTGGCCGAACCTGAGACAACTGGCCGCGAACCCTTCACCACGAACCTGCTCTGGGCCGAACCTCTCCTGCATGGTCTAACCATTGACTGCAAACCAGCCAGCCGAACCTTCGGATGATGAAACCACCGAACCCGGGCCGAACCTTGGGGTTTTGAACCCTCCTTTGAGCAGCGAACCTGGGGGAAAAACGGACCAGGGCTGCGAACCATGTGAGGGACGAACCCTCGGCTACTTAAACCATACATATGCGGCGAACCCTTGGGCTGTTGAACCTAAAATTCGAACTAAGACTAAGGATACATGAATGAACATGATAAAATAAATATATCTATGCATGCATGGAGTTTATAAGTTGCCCCTTTTGCTATAAAAAGAATAAGGTTCTAACTTAATAATTTATGTAACTTGAAAAGTTTGTGAAAAGAATCTAAGTTGATCTTCTTAAAATTAAGTAAATTTTTATAACTTAAGTTATAATGGATAACTAAAGGGATATGCATGCAAGCACTTTATAAGTATATACATGTGTGTAAGGTTATTGCCCTTATAACATGTATAACTTCCATATTTTCATTAAGTCTTATCATATAGTAGTTGAAGAAACTAACTAGTGATAAACCTATCCTATACAATGAGAGTTGGAAGTCTTAATAATTATCACTCTAACTTGGGTGATAAATCTAAGTAGCTCGCACACCTAATAACTAAAGGACAAACGAATATAAAGAACTTAATTATTATCAAACCTAGATACTTATGATTATGAAACACGCGATAAATACAGGTCGTTGAAGTGTCTCTGATTTCGGATACGCGAGCGCGCATTTTACTAAAACGTTGATTCTAAAGCATTCAGGTGAGTTCTCATAACCTCCTTTTAAATCATTTTGTTTTTAAACTCGAAGGTGGAACATGTATACCAATTCAAATATTATTTTGATAACACATGGGTGACACCTGGATTATCAATATGATATTCACATTAATGGATTATTATTGATTATGGATTGTTATGGTTGATTACATATTCCGTGAGTCATTGTTGGTTTAGTTGACTTTGGTCCTCCGCAATGATTGAGTTACTGTTGGTGAGTTGACTAACGTCCTCCTCAGTAATTCCACTGTTGGTTGAGTTGACTGCGGTCCTCCGTAGTGCATGTATTGACACTTATAGGAATATCGTTGATTGAGTTGACTGAGGTCCTCCGCGATGATTCCGTCGTTGGTTGAGTTGACTGAGGTCCTCCGCGGTAACTTATATTGATATGATTATGGTGATTATTGATTATTGACTTGATTGTGATTGACTGAGATTGGTTGAATATATGTGGTTGATTATTTGTGATTATTTGAATTAGGTGATTGTTGGGTTGTGTTTGTGTGTTGGATTATCTTGCAGGTGCACATGTGGATTTTCTTGGAAAACTATAAACTTTTCTAAACCTTTTGTAAACATTTTTGAAACATAAAAACTTATGATTACTCACCAACTACTTCGTAGTTGACACTTGATTTTCTACATGTTTCGGGAAATGAAGAGAAGTAGGTAGAGCAGGATAGCTCTACATCTTTTGGACATCATCTCACGTAGGGTCTTGGACTTGGCTAAAATAACTGAAATTCTGGAGACTAGAGTTTAGTTAGTTTAGCTAAATCTTTTGTGTAATTGATGTAACTAGATGAACATGATTTTTGATGTAATTAATTTGGTTGATTAATTGATATGTGATGATTAAATTAGATGCCCACGAGCTTATGAACAATCTACACATTCCTCGTGGCATCCTGACGTTTCCGCCATTGGTCGGGGTGTTACATTTCTCAATCCAACGGAGCATTCCCACAGCTCCTTCTGTTCCTTTGAAGGTATGAGGGTGACAGTTCAGAAAGGTTTTAAATGAGCACCCTTTGTTGTTGTTCCCATGCGATCCTGCTTGTCAAAAACCAATGTCGCGTGTTAGTAACGATGTTAGCTACACTATGTTAGTCATGTTAATCGAGTGCTAGTACCATTTTTAGTTCCGCTGGTCTCACTATGTTGGCGACTTGCCTCGTACTCGGCAGTTGCCTTGTTCACCCTACGGTCAACCATCATCTTGATGGTTTCCGCTCCGATTGGCTTCTTGCCTGCGCGCGCATGTTGTCCCCGTCCAACCATAGTGTAACATTTGTACATTTAGTCATGTTAGTGGTAAACAGTGTTAGAAACAGTGTGTTTTCATATCAGATCAGTCAATGTGATTCATGTGTTCATAATGTGCTTGTGTGTTAGGATCTTTATTATTCAGGAACAAGTATGTATTATTTATTTACAGTCGAGTTCACTAGGCAAGAACAGTATCGTGTTATCTCGAAACAGTGGTGGGCAGCGAGAGTGAGCCCTATATATATACTGCGTTCGGTGTAACAGGATAGTGTTAGTGCGTAGTGTTGAGACGAATATTATGACAATTAATTAATTCAACAAGAATCGTAATACGTAAGCGAGACTGAGTATAGTTATGGGTGACGATCCATAATGATACGAATGTTGGACTTATAATTATGATTAAACAACTTTAAATAATTAATACGATCGAAAAACGTACGCGATTGCTGGTATACACGTAATTGTATGTGTTTAACGATCTGACAACGCACGAAGAGTAAAAATAATTAAAATGATTATTTTATATTTTTACAATTTTGAAACTCATCATTTTATTGGGGTTAACAAATCTTTTATTTTAAATCGCGTAAAATATGCGTTACGTTCCGGAAACGCGAACTGAGCGAACGAAACGGACCCGAATACCACACGGGCTATAAAAGCCTTGAACAAGGCCATTTCCTCATTTAATTCATCACCAACCACTTCTCTCACTAGAAAATTCGTCCACCCTCTCTCTCTAAAAAACCGAGCTTCAAACGCGAATAACTCACTCGTTTCTCAACGGATTTTGGTGTTTTTGGTGTCCACGCGAAGCCCTCGACATTCCCTACACGGAAGTACAAAGGATCTGTGGATTTACCCGGCCAAACACGAGGTATGATCGAGTGAAAAATCTGGAAATTAGGGTCTTCTATGTGTAAGTGTTCAAATCCAAGACCTAACCGGTTTCCTACTTTCCATTTCAAATCCTAAGCACACGATCGCGATTCTGAGTTATTCGTGAGGTGTATACCGATTTGGAACAGATTGTATTCGATGATGGTGATGAAACAGGTAACAGGTTCGTCTAGGAGATCCCACGGCCGAACCTTTTTGATGAATCATGAACCCAGCATGTTTCCCGAACCCTCGGAAGCTGCCAAACCTTTTGGGTGGCGAACCAAGTCAGGAACGAACCTAGGGTTCGTTGATCAAAAACAGCCGAACCCTGATGAGCTTCACGAACCTACACGAACCCAAATCATGTCCGAACCTTTTGCGAACCCTGTTGTGCAACGAACCTGATCAAGACTGCCGAACCATTGTGAACATGCCGAACCCTTGCATGGTTCGTTGAGATGAAGCCGAACCTCTCATCCCCTTTGGCCGAACCATAAGAGACTAACCTTATTTCATTCTAGCCTCACGAACCTTAATCGCCATGCATGAACTTTCAACAGGTCTTATGCAGGCCGAACCTTTATGCACGTAGGCGAACCTTACATGCACACCAGAGGACCGAACCTTGCTATGCTCGTTGGCCGAACCTTAGGCCATCAACATTAAAGGTTCGCTGCCAAGGGGGTGGGTCGAGGCCCAACATGCAAGTTCTTCACATTTCTTGGCCCAATCGATGGGTTAACTTCGGCCCACATTAGAATGAACTCAATTCCATTCCATCCGACCCAACCCAATACCGATAGGCCCAATTAAATCCCACTCAGCCCATTATGATCTTAATTGGTCCAAGATTATCGTAGGTGTGTTACAAGGTTTATACACATGTTGTAGGCCCAATACCATCTTGCATGTGGTCCATCGTTAAATTAAGAGGCCCATGGAACTTTGATTGAGCCACCCCAATTTCATGGGTTTAAGGCCCATTGTTGGCCCAACAACACACTTAAACGGCCCATAGTATTTCAATTTGGCCCATTACATTATACGGATTCAAGGCCCAAGGTTTGAATCCACAAATCTAATGTATTGGCAAATTGATCTCATCCGGATAGGTGTATAACTTATCATAACTATGGGATCAAGACACAATATCAAGGACTTAAACAATTGGAACATCTTTTCATAATTCATGTTAACAAGGTTATCAAATTCATAAACACATGCTATGTATGCATAATGAGTTTGCGCATAAAATATCATAACATAGTCTTTTCATGAGTCATTGATCAATCTAGTAACTCAATCATGACTTTCAAGTTTACACAACAATCATAACCATGAGATCATGTATTCAAATGTTAATCAAGATCATGATAACATAAGTCAATCAATGAATCAAGGTCTATACAATTATAAATCTTATATCTTATGTATGATTACAATGATATAGGAACCCGTTAGAAGTCCTGTTTGCTACTTGCTAATTGTTTTAGTTCAGAGTCTACTGCAGACAGGTGAGAACATTAGCCCCTCTTTTACTGTTTTATAACTGTTTTGGGGTGGAACACGTGATCAAACTCTATCTTTAAAATTGTATTCATTATACAATATGTGTGTATTCTTATAAACATTTCAGGTTCATTTTACAAATCCAAGGGATTTATCAACTGTTTCAAGGAATTCATCAACCGTTTTAAAAGATTTTATCAACTATTAAACTCTTTTCATTAAAAAGGTTTTACAAAGGTTCTTTGAACTGTTTTATAACATATTTACTCAAATGTTTTTACAAATGATAAACACTTTTAAATAATGGATTTTATAAACTCGTTTGTTATAAACCTTGTTATTATACAAGGTCACCATTTCATGGTATTCAAATCAAGAGATTCATTTCATAGTATTCAAATCAAGAGATTCATTTCAGGGTATTCAAATCAAGAGATTCATTTCATGGTATTCAAAACAAAGGATTTAATTCATGGGATTAAATCAAGGTTTTCAATTCATGTTATCAAATAAGGCATTAACACGCTAGTTTAAAGTAAGATTCATAAACATGGTGTCTATTGTTGTAAACAAACTTGTAAACGCATCAAGTATCATATTCATTAGCGTTAGTACTGGGTGATCACAACAAGGGAAAGCGGACACATTGGTTCTTATCCAGGATGGAGTTAGCTTTTAAATTTGTTTTAAAAGCTAACTGCAGGTCTGGTGTCATTATGGTTTTCAAAATTGCTGATGCATTATCTAACTCCAAACGTGGTTTGGGACTTGATATTATATGTTGGCTTTCGTGCAAACAGTGATTGGACTGTTTACACTCATTTTCTTACTTGATGTTAGTTTGGGTTGCAGCTCATCCATGTGAATCATTTATTGCTTTAACATACCTATGCCTTATGTCACATATTCATGTTTACAAATGTTAAACCTATTGTTCTCACCAACTACTTCTGTAGTTGACAGTTACTTTTCACGTGTTTCAGGTAATCAGGTTTAAGACGTTCTCAGGGACAGCTAAGGAGACCATTCTAAGATTGAACAAGATGAAGAAACATGCTAGGATGGAATAGAAACTCACTAAATCCTAATTGTTTAATTGTCTTGTTTGGAGTCTTATTTTGTAAACTATATTTTGGGTCTGTAGTTGTCTTACTTTTGGTAGATAGATTGTCTGTAACTAAACAACTGTCTAAACATTATAAAACTTAGTAATCCATTGTGGTTGTTCTTATTCAATACTTGTGCATGATTCAACTGTTCATACGTCACCGCGCCGTGGATTCCGCACGCGGCGCAAGGGAGTGACACATAGCGAATTGCTATACGGAAAGGGTAGAGTGTTAGTCACCACATGTTAGAGTGTTGGTCAGCAATCATGTTAAATGTTATGTTAGCAAACAACCACAGTCAGGATGTACGATAAAATAAAACATAATATCATTTCATTAATAGAAGCTTTGAAGTCCAATAATTTTCCAAAATGTAGTAATACCACTAAGTTCATACGAGCACATCCCGCTCGTCTAGGCAATACAAAATGGAAATACATAAATAAAATGAACTAGTTAATCCGAAGCTATCGTGGAGTGCGAGTCTCCACTCTCTGCTGGACCATCATCGCCGTCCTCCTCAGGATCCTCATTTGGATCCTCGTCAAATTCACCTTCTTCGAGGTCCTCAGCCTCGAACTGTGGTCCCTCCTCAGGAGGTGGTTCCACAATGAACTGCTCAACCCATGCATTGAGCATGGCATCGCTGGCCTGGATCATGTCCTGGTTCTCCTCATTTGCGACTTCTGTCGCGGCTATACGCCCGTCATGCTCCTGAATGATCTCCACGATCTGTCCCTGCTGTCCGGCTAGCTGTGCCATCTGTGTTCACAGGGTTTCCATCTGCTCCTGCAGGCTGTCAACCTGCCCCTCGAGGCATTGGTTCTTCTCGCAAAGAACACGAACCTCGTCTGACAACTCATGGTTCCTCCTCGCCTCGCGTCTGGTGTAGGCTACGTGGGCTGTAAATGCCTGGTCCATCGGCACACCCAAGTTTGGTAGTCGATGGTCGCTCAGCTTGTCACCTGGATGTTGGGGTGGAGGTACCATCTCCCCCTCAATCCAATCTCTAATGGTCATGGGATACCAACCCCAGAACCTGTCGTGCCTGGCTATCGGTCTCCGCATCAACCTGGGCTACAATGTCCCGAACTCTCTGACGGCCCTCCTCCGTCAGCTCATAATTCACCGGGCGTCTTCCCGGGTTCCTTCCAGCGTCTTCGTTATTGTTGGCCATCCTGTAAGTCTCAAATCAGTAAGTAACAGATAATAGTAATAATGATGGTACATTAGTGTGCAATTCTATGTGTAGTGTCTAATGTTGAGCAATGGCTATAGTCTAAGCTTACTACATGCAAACCTAGTTTTCTATAACCAAGGCTCTGATACCAGTCTGTCACACCCCCAAATTCCCACTCGTGGTGACAGTCCACGTGGGTGTGACGTGGCCAGAATCACAACTCAAGGTCATATAGAACACCTCTATATGCGTTTCAAATACGATGTTTGACATAAAAGTTAACAAAATAGTTTGCAGCGGAAAATATAAGATATTGCAGCGGAAAGATAATAAATTTAATACATGCAGCGGAAAATAATTGTTAGACACTACAATGTTTCAATACAGAACATAATTTATAAGTGTTTGATCAAAACGACACGACATAACAAATGCAATCCCTATGCTCGTGCCCTTAAGTGCGTTTCCTGAATCCATAAGCAGCTAGTTACCTGAGAATACAAGTTTGAGAAAAAGTGTCAACACAATGGTTGGTGAGTTCACAGGCTTTGATATATACATAGTAATTGAAACATGTGTCATGCTGTTTATCATAATGTTAGTACCGAGCCCTAGGCTCCAAGTGTTAGTGCGTCACTACCGAACTAGACTTGTCTGTCCTTGCCTCCGCTATGTCTCATAATTACATACCAAGTTAGATTAGAGTTTCACGGGTTATGACCTCCAGTCAAAATTGTGCCCCGTGGGGTTAGTCACACCCAAGCGGATCCATTCAAACCTACCACGTTGTTCGTACATTAACGGTAAGACTTTGTGAGGGCTTGTTACGAGTTCAACACTTAATGTTTGTCTAATAAACCAGCATACACATAAACATGTTTGTACAGTAATAATGTTTGACTCGATTCAACTAGTATTCTCCCCCTTTTAGAAAAGCTTGTAAAAGAGTTAAAGAGGGGCCGTAAACTCATCTTGATGATCAAGAAATGAAGTAAGCGTAAGCTCCTTTGCCGTAGCGTAGTCGGTCACCGACTACCTATATCGTATACCATACGTGAGTTCGTGTAAGTGACTGTGCTCGTATTCGTGTTAGTGCTCGTGTTTGCGCCCAACAACCCTCGGTTGTTCATGTTTGTCCGTGTCGGTCCACAATGACCGTGTTTGCTCGTGTTGGTCCACATTGACCGTGTTTGACCAAGTTTGACCAAGTTTGACCGTGTTTGACCGTGTCAAGTCAACGACCCGTTGGTGAACCGTGTGTCGGTTGTGAATCGTGTAACATTGGTGATCGTGTTCGTCGTGTGCAAAACGCGCAATTCGCGTTCATGGACAACTTACTATTTATAGCAAGTTTCCGTTTATAGCAAGTTTACAACACATAGCGTTTTAAAGTTCTAGCATGCTCGTTAAGTCCTACGTGATCATGTTATCACATAGCACGTTGTCATACGAAATCATATAAGTCACGTTTGCATACAAAAGTTTCCTAAAATGGAAAGTTTCTAAATCTAGCATGTGTGATATCGGAAACCATCTAACTTAGCATGTAAACATCATATTAAAGCATAGTAAATCATTTAACATGCTCAAAATGTACATAGTGTTTCTAAACAGGTAGTTTGTAACATAAAGTTACTAAAAACAGTAACTATGACCAAAATTATCCAAATAGTCTTCCTAAGCATTTCTAAACCATTTTTATATCACAAATCATCATTTTATATCGTTTAACACCTTTTAAACATGCTCATTTAGTTCAAACCACCATTTATCAATATCCGGTTTATAAAAGTTACTATATATAGTAACTATGCTAAAAATGACCACAATCAACATCAAATCAAGTTCTAATCATTAATCTCATTCTAATTTCACACTAATAGCAAATCCATATGCATGCATGTTATCCATATTATCCATTTCATCAAAATGTAACTACAAAGTTACTATATTTAGCAAGTATTATAAATAACCATATTTTAATCCTTTTAAACATAACAAATCATGTGGGACATCATCAATAACATTTATAATCATACATCATCATCCAAGATCATCTAAAATGACTTAGATCATGCATGCATGTTATCATTTCATCTAGTTATGACCAAATCATGAAATCTCTACATACACAACATCATGGATCATCATAAAACTTCATCAAATCATCTAAGATCATCAAGAAGCGTATTAAAATCAACAAACCCAGATTAAAATTATAGAGAATTCGTGCATGTGGTGCCATAGTGTTTGCATGTGTGTTTAAAGGAGTGTATGTGAGCGTAGAGGTGCTTTTAAGCTATAAGGACCATAAAGCTACCTTCTAGTGCTTCTTGAATCCCTGAGATGATGCATATTCAGCCCCTGAGACTCCTGGTTCGTTGGTCTTGACAAGAACAAGAAGGTGGTGATGGTGGATGGTGTTCTAGAGGTCTTCCTTCAAGGTTACCAAGCTTCACACTAGTCTTCAATGGCTTCCAAGGGTTGTTACAGGAGTTCTGGAGAAGAAAGAGTCGTGGGATGGAGTGTTTGGCCGAAAGAAATGATTAAAAGTGGTAGGATAGGCATGATGGTCTTGGTTTTATAAAGATTTGGTGTCTGGATGTCGTCGCGTACCGCTGAGAGGGCTCCAGATTCTCTCAGCGTACCGCGATGGATTTCGGGATTCAAATTCCCCCGAGATCCTTCGCGTACTGCCATGGGGATTCTTGTGGGCCATCGCGTACCGCGATGGGTCCCTGAAGAGCCCAATAGGCCGAATTTCAATGGTTTGATCCGTTCTTCGTCGTTTTCACGCTTACGAACTATCGTTCGGCCTCGTTTGAACTTCCAAGTTCAACGTTTGAGTGTTTCGTGGGGTTTCGAGTGTTTTGTTACACGATGTGCTAAACGTTCACCAACGTTCATGTTTTCTTAGACACGTGTGTGCGTGTTGCGATGATCCACCGAATTATCGTGTTTGTGTCAGTGTTCGTACCGTCATGCCATGTGTCACACTAAATTAAACAAATTCTAGTGCCATGTGTAAAAAATTCATTTAAATAAACATTTAAATAAAATAGAAGCTGACCTGGAATTTACGGGGTGTCACAGAATCCTCTCCTAAAAATGCATACTCTAAGTGGGTGGGTAAAACCTTAAGCTCAAGGGCAGGTGGTGACTCAACAGAGGGTTTCTTACTCTCCTCCCTCAACTCATCAATCTCTAGCACCTCAGAAATAACCGACACACCCTCATCAACCATCTCAAACTCCTCCTCACTCCTCTCAACTACCAAAGCAGCCCCGCACACGTACTCAAGACACCTATCTACGTGTGACATGAAAGAATTTATGAAGTAAACTGAATGACATGGGTCACTAAAGTCATCCTCATCACTGGGATGCCTCATAGACTTCACAACCTCAAATGTGACAGTCTCATCACCCACTCTAAGAGTGAGCTTCCCATCAAACACATCAATGATGGCCTTAGCGGTCCTCAAGAAAGGACGGCCTAGAATGATAGGCACACTCTCATCGGCCTCCATATCAAGGATCACAAAATCCACGGGGAACACAAATTTGTCCACCTTCACCAACAAGTTCTCAACAATACCCCGTGGACACTTGACCGTCCGGTCAGCAAGGGACAATGTCATGCGCGTAGGCATAAGGTCACCAAGTGCTAGCTTCTCATATAAAGAATAGGGCATCAAATTGATGCTAGCACCTGAATCTGCCAACGCGTGTCTCTAAGTGTCAGTACCAAATAGACATGGGATTGTAAAGATTCCCGGATCTGTCAACTTCTCCGGTAGCTTGTTCAGAATCACCGCAGAACACCCCCCGCTCAATGGAACATTAGAAAGTTCCCCTAGCCGATCCATGCTCTTCAACAAATCCTTAAGGAATTTGGCATACTTGGGCATATGCCGAAGAGCCTGAATGAATGGAAGATTGATCTTCAGCTGTTTAAACATGTCAAGAAAGTGCCCATACACCTTAGCATGCTTTTGGTGAGCTAAGCGAGCAGGGTATGGAAGTCGTGAATGATCAATCTTAGGACTCGGCCTAACCTCAACCGGTTTCTTCTCAACCGGGACTACTACAGGAGACTCACTGGTCGGTACTGTACATGCTGGGACTGGCCTCATGTGCACCCCCCAGGAGTCTCCATCTCAATCTCCTCATCCACTGGTTCTTCTTCCTCTACCTCAACCGGTGGCTCTACACTCTCACCCCCTCGACCACTCCTAGTGGTCACTGCTTTCACATGAGCATTTGGATTAGGCTATGTGTTGCCCAAAAATTGGCCTTGGGCCCTCTCATCCAAACGCTTAGCAATATCCCCAACTGATCTTTGAAGATCAAGGAAAGCAGATTGTTGGTTTTTCAGAAGAATGTCATGCTCAGCCAGGGTTTTCTGAGTATTGGCATCCTTAGCAACCAACTGGGTCAGTAACTCCTCTATCTTACTCATGCTACCCCCACCACAATCACTACTAGTACTCCCCGCCCCTGGTGTATGACTCGGATGACTAACCGAAGAATGACCCTGCCCCTGGTTATGAGATAACCCAGATTGGAAACCAGGGGGATGACCAGAAGAGCGCCAATTAAAATTCGGGTGGTTTCTCCAATTTTGATTATAGGAGTTATTGAAAGGGTTCGTGCTACCCCTACCTTGACCCCCCAAATAGTCAATCTGCTCCTGGTTGACCACCAAACACTCAGATGTGGCATGGCCACCCCTACAAATCTCGCACCTGTCTACCTTCATCTTCAACTCCTTCACATCCCTCAACAAGGCCTCGAGAGCAGCTGCCACACTAGTATCCATATTAACGTGGTGAACTCCTCTCGTGGAAGAGGAGGAACTAGAAATAGGATTGGAATTCCTATTAGCAGATCTCTGCTCATACTCAGCATGAGCAGAACTCTCAAACATGTCGTTGCACTCATCAACATCCCTTTTACCCATCAGATGACCACTCGCAGAAGTGTCAAAACGAGCCCGAGTCTCATAAGTGAGACCATTGTAGAATTTCTCTACAAGGGCCCAATCAGATAGACCATGCTGAGAGCATCTGCTAAGCAAATTCTGGAATCTCTCCCAAGCAAGGTAATATGGCTCATCGGGTGCCATACGAAAAGAGTGGATCTCATCACGAAGGCGGGCTGCCTTGGTAGGTGGAAAGTATTTCTTAAGGACAGCATCCCTAAGACTGCCCCATGTAGTGAAAGATCCAGGTGCATGCGAGTCGAGCCAAGTGGTTGCTCTTCCCGCAAGTGAAAAGGGAAATAGCTGCAAAAAGATAGCATCTTTAGTGGCATCTTGAAGATTGAAGGTACCACATATGCGAGTGAGGCGAGCTATATGTGCTGAAGCATCCTCATCATCCCGGCCATTAAACTACGAGTTATTAATGGCTGTCATGATGTAAGACGGAATCTGCCACGTATTTTCATTCGTAATGTTTGGCACAGTGATGGGATTATTAAGTCCCGTGAAACCCTCAATGGACTGCTGGTGAACTGTACAAGGGTTTGCCATTTGTGGAACAAAGTGCAAATGAGGACTAGAATGAGTAGAAGAATCAGAAGAAGATTGTGGTGTGTGCTCAGAAAAGTCAGCAGAAATGGAAGTAGAAGCACTTACCTCACTCGTAGACCCTTCAGAAAAGTCTCGCGAATCGCTCCTTGAAGGCAAAGAAAGCTCAGGTGGCGGTCCGTGTGAGCGTAAATGTGGCATATACTACCAGACCTGCAAACAAATAAAAGCAAATCAAAAAGAAATAAACAAAATAAAACAACACTAAAACTAAAAACAAATATGCATAGATAAGACACAAGAACTAAACTGCACAATCGACTAAGAAGTCCCCTACACACGGCGCCAAAAAAACTGATGTGTGCAAAGTAGTTTAATTAAAACTAATAAAAATCAAACTAACCTAGACACTAAGTAATACTCTAGACTCTCTAAATTAAACCACTAACAGGCAAGTGAACCTATCAAAAGTAGTACAGAAAAGTAACTCCGGATATCGAACCATAGACTTCTATAGAAAATGCAAAATAGACTCAAGGACTTATCTATACAAATTTACTTGATTAAAAAGAATGGTTTAAAGGGGGGTTTTGTTACTAATTAATTAAACTAAATTGATAACCTAGAAAAACCGGATTAAGACTCAATAAGGAAATGCAACAAAAAGTCACGAATGATGAAATGACTACCTAGGGTTTACTCTATACATGTCTAATGCGTTTTAGATTGATTATGGAACTTATTGTGGAACCGGGATCTTTGACTTTTAACTCATGAACAAATTAGAGTATCTTTAACCTTTCTCAAAGATTTCAACTAAAGTGTCTACAAGTCTTTTAATTACTGGTTTAGGTTAATTACTCTCACAAGTTAATCAACCCTTCAATGATATATCCTAAGACCATCTACCTCACGGAACGAAACGAATTCTCAATACATAAACATGCATGGGATAATAAGGAGAATCATCTTGGATTTAGCATGCAAGAGTATGTTCAATTAACCTAATCCTAGTCTTTACACAAAGACTTCAAGCTTTAATGTGGTCGTTGGAATGGACTGGCTATCCGCAAACCAAGCAGAGATTGTATGCAACGAAAAGATCGTGCGAGTGACGTTGCCGAGCGGAGAACAGATCTCCGAATCAGGGAGAACGACGAGGGATACCTCTGAATATCATGTCTTGCATGAAGGCGAGCAAGTACCTACAGAAAGGGTACACTGCAATATTAGCTCTTACCACCGAGCAACCGAAACAAGAGAAGAAGATCGAGGACATTGCTGTAGTCCGAGATTTCCCTGAAGTATTTCCCGAGGATTTACACCTGGACTACTACCAAAACGACAAATCGAGTTCCAGATAGACCTCACTCCCGGAGCAGCACCCGATGGCTAAAGCCCCTCTGACTGACTGCACCGCCTGAATGCAAGGTTGTCTAACCAGTTGCAAGAACTGTTAGACAAGTGATTTATCAGACCGAGCTTCTCACCTTGGGGAGCACCGTTCTTACTTGTGAAGAAGAAAGACGGATCATTCCGTATGTGTATCGACTACAGGGAGCTGAACAAAGTAACGACAGAATCGATACCCGTTAACCGATACCCGTACCTAATGGAATAGACGACCTATTTGACCAACTGCAAGGGTCGAGCTACTATTCGAAGATCGATTTAAGATCGGGTTACCACCAACTAAGGATACAGGAAGAAGACATTCCTAAGACTGCCTTTAGAACCCGATACGGACACTACGAATTTTTGCTTATGCCCTTTGGACTGACCAGCACGCAGCTGTATTCATGGATCTCATGAATGAGTGTGCAAACCCTATCTTGATAAGTTTCGTAATAGTGTTCATTGACGATATCCTGATCTACTCTAAGAATCAGGAGGAACATGCTGAGCATCTAAGGCTAGTCTTGGAATTACTGAAGAACGAACAACTATACGCGAAGTTTTCCAAATGTGACTTTTGGATTTGCGAAGTCCAATTCCTTAGACATGTGGTTAATGAAAAGGAATACATGTAGACCCAACCAATATTGAAGCCATCAAGAACTGGGAAGCACCACAGAATTCCAACTGAGGTGCGACAATTCCTAGGATTGGCAGGATACTACAGACGATTCATCGAGGGATTTTCAAAGATCGCCCAATCACTGACTTCCCTAACTCATAATGACAAGAAGTTCGATTGGGGAGAGAACAGGAAGCTGCTTTCAACTTGTTGAAGCAGAAACTGTGCACTGCACCAATTCTATCCTTGCCGAAGGATGCGATGACTTCGTAGTGTACTGTGACGCCTCGAAACAAGGACTCGTTTTTGCTTGCTATGCATCGCGAGAAAGTGATAGCATTTCATGCACGAAAACTAAGGTACATGAGAAGAACTATACAACTCATGATCTTGAGTTGGGAGCCGTGGTGTTCGCCCTGAAGATCTGGCGACACTACTTATACGGCACGAAGTGTACAATCTTCACCGATCATAAGAGCCTGCAACACATTTTTGATCAGAAGGAGTTGAGCATGAGACAACGAATATGTGTCGAACTCATTGGCGACTATGATTGCGCCATCAAATACCATCCCTGTAAAGCAACGTAAGCTCACGTTTTATGCCGAACTACCCCAACAGATTCGGAAAACCTCACCCAGGAATCCTTGCGTGGCATGGACAAACATATGGAGATAAAGATTGACGGAGCATACTATGTTATGGATCGAATCTGGATTCCACACCACGGAGGGTTGAGAAACGTGGTGATGGACGAAGCACACAAGAGCCGGTATTCGGTACATCCGGCTCTGATAAGATGTACCGTGATCTGAAGACGACCTATTGGTGGCAGAACATGAAGCTGAAATAGCGACTTACGTAGGTAAATGCTTAACATGCTCAAGGTCAAAGTTGAGTACTAGAAGCCATCAGGTCTACTTCAACAGCCCGAGATACCAATGTGGAAATGGGAGCAAATTTCCATGGACTTCATCACCAAACTGCCTAAGACGGCAAGTGGTTGCGATACCATCTGGTTATCGTAGACCGACTAACGAAGTTTGCACACTTTCTACCCATCAGGAGACTGACAAGTTAGACAAACTCACTCGGATATATCTGAGGAGGTGGTCACTAGACATGGAGCGCCAATCTCATCATCTCTGATCACGACAGTCGATTCACGTCGCACTTCTGGAAGTCCTTGCACACAAGGCATTAGGCACGAGATGGATATGAGTACCGCTTACCTACCACCCGCAGACTGACGGGCAGAGCGAACGAACTATACAAACCTTAGAGGACATGCTCCGTGCATGTGTTATTGATTTTGGCAGTAGCAGGGAACTCATCTACCGTTAGTTGAGTTCTCGTACAACAACAGCTACCACACCAGCATACAAGCTGCACCATTCGAAGCACTCTACGGACGAAAGTGCCGATCACCCATCGGCTGGGGCGAAGTTGGAGAAAGCCAACTGACTAGCCTAGCTTGTACATGAAACGGTTGAGAAGATCGTACAGATACGCAAGCGAATGGCAGCAGCGCGAGACAGACAAAAAGCTACGCTGACAAACGCCGCAAACCGTTGGAATTCCAAGTGGAGACAGAGTGTTGCTCAGCTCTCACCCTGGAAGGGAATCATTCGGTTTAGCAAACGAGGTAAGTTAAACCCTCGCTACATCGGACCT